>CM055761.1:3264822-3444822 GCA_029465975.1 Dallia pectoralis | reverse complement strand
TCAGAAGACCTACCACTCAAAAGACCTACCACTCAGAAGACCTACCGCTCAGAAGACCTACCGCTCAGAAGACCTACCGCTCAGAAGACCTACCGCTCAGAAGACCTACCACTCGGAAGACCTACCACTCAGAAGATCTACTGCTCAGGAGTACCACTCAGAAGACCTACCGCTCAGAAGACCTACCGCTCAGAAGACCTACCACTCAGAAGACCTACCGCTCAGAAGACCTACCGCTCAGAAGACCTACCGCTCAGAAGACCTACCGCTCAGAAGACCTACCGCTCAGAAGACCTACCACTCAAAAGACCTACCACTCAAAAGACCTACCAATCAAAAGACCTACCACTCAGAAGACCTAACGCTCAGAAGACCTAACGCTCAGAACACCTACCACTCAGAAGACCTACCGCTCAGAAGTACCACTTAGAAGACCTACCGCTCAGAAGACCTACCGCTCAGAAGACCTACCACTCAGAAGACCTACCGCTCAGAAGACCTACCGCTCAGAAGTACCACTCAGAAGACCTACCGCTCAGAAGTACCACTCAGAAGACCTACCGCTCAGAAGACCTACCGCTCAGAAGACCTACCACTCAAAAGACCTACCACTCAGAAGACCTACCGCTCAGAAGACCTACCGCTCAGAAGACCTACCGCTCAGAAGACCTACCACTCGGAAGACCTACCACTCAGAAGATCTACTGCTCAGGAGTACCACTCAGAAGACCTACCGCTCAGAAGACCTACCGCTCAGAAGACCTACCACTCAGAAGACCTACCGCTCAGAAGACCTACCGCTCAGAAGACCTACCGCTCAGAAGACCTACCGCTCAGAAGACCTACCGCTCAGAAGACCTACCGCTCAGAAGACCTACCACTCAGAAGATCTACTGCTCAGGAGTATCACTCACAGTACAGACAGACTCACATTTTTAGAACATTTTCAAGATACTTCCATCTATAAACAATCTTTTAATAAATGTACAATACATGCTGCATTAAGTACGTTCAGCTGAAAATACACTATTGCAGTAATCGGCCTGCATATAACTGCATTAGGTCGACCCACCGCTGATTTTCTTTGTCGTAAGGACAGAAAATGACTGGTAAAGTGATAGCTTTTTTACTTCAAAGCACAGCTCGACGCTTCACTCGTCTGTGGAGGCCACATTATTTCGTTTTCCTCATATTCTCGAGCGTGTTTTGCTATGAGGTGATAGAACTGATAGTTTGTCTTACCACATCGTCCGACATACTTTTTACTTTTTACCGTATTCTGCTCTTTGTCAGACTTTGTCAAAATCCATACCAAATTCATACCGGTATATTTGTAAAGCGTTCGTACGGTCCACCCCTGCCCGGTGTGTCTTCTTAGTGTGCCTCAGTGCACTTTTCTGTCATCTTAGTGTGCCCTAGTGCACTAATCTGGACCCGTGACAACAGATTAGTATACCACATTGGAAATAGGATGCCATTTGGGACACACTCCCACTCTGGCCAAAGGGAGATGGTTGCTTAGCGCTACTCCGGTCACCCCTGACAACCCCCTAGCGAACTAATGCGATGCCTTTCTCTGTCTTAGTGGGCGGGCTGGCCATTGAGGGGGAGGTGCCAGGGCTCCATCAATCACAACCAGGTCCTCTGACAGCGTAGAACCACGTCAAATCGATCGGCCACGCCTTGAAACAGGCCCCGAGGAAGCGCTGACACCCGCGAATCGCAAATAAATGCGTGGAGACACACACAGACACACACACACACAGACAGACACAATCTGCGTAGCTCCTCTGTTGCTAAGAGTTGTGCGTAGAGTATGTGAGGACCCGGATGTGCTGGGACACACTGTGTCTCCAGCCCACCTGTTCTAATCCTCCCTGCCTGCAGCGCTGCCACATGGAGACGCTGAATAAAAGTCTTAATGGATACGTCCACCCACTCGCACGGAACATTCAGACAAGTCAACAGGAGACGAGAGGAGATCTACGTCAGGGCCAGCCTCCTTCAGCCACACGTAATGAGTGCCATTATCGCAGTTTAAGGCCCAGCCACGTACACACGTCTGCCGGAACATAACAACAAGCGCAATGTGCGTGCATGTGTGTGTCTGTGTGTCTGTGCGTGCATGTGTGTGTGTGTGTGTGTGAGCCCTGGGCAAAAATAGTGCACCTCGCGAGCATCAGTGCGGCTTAATGTGTTTACAGACGGAAAGGCAGACGCCGCCGGATGAATCATGACGCTCTCGGTCCCCGTGAATGACAGGCTTTCAGCGGATCGCCGGGCATGTTGACGATCCCGCCGCCTCGGCGTCAATGTTTTTCCACGCGCGCATTCGCGGCTGCACTTAACGACTATTACCTGCGTTTGGACACGGCGGAGAGCGCGTACACACAGCCGCGCACGCATGCCGTATCGCGGGGGGGGGGGGAATGAACGACATCAGACACGGTGTAACGCCGCACGGTGTTATAAAGCCGGAACACCAATGTCAGGGATATCTGGGAATATTTACGTAACGGGCGATGTCTGTCGTGACTGGCAACACAGGGCTGTCCGTGGCGAGGCGATGAAGAGAGAAAACGCAGACGGGTCTACATCCGGTAAACTGTAGTCCGGCCAATGAACAACACGCATCACAAACACACAATCTTCATTTGCCTCTGTTCTGTGTGTCGCACGCAAGAAGTCTGGAAGCAGATACACACCCACACACACACACAGCTCGCATCATTTGAAGGTTTTCTTCAGGCATTTTATACTTTGTTGAAAAGAAAAGTGGTGAAAGGTAGAAGTTTATGCTGAAGGAGTTGAAAAGTTGAACTGAAAGTTGTCACAGATAGATGTGGAGTTAATAATAAAGAACCCCCCTTACTGTGTTAATGGATTTATTCAAATATGCAGCAGAAAAGAGTGTCTCTGCCCCAAATGGCACCATATCCCTCAAATAGAACACTACATTTCACCTAAGGCATGCAAACAAAGTCATGCAAAGTTGCAAACTGAGGCATGCAAACTAAGGCATGCAAACTAAGGCATGCAAACGAAGGCATGCAAACCAAGGCATGCAAACTAAGTCATGCAAACAAAGGCATGCAAACCAAGGCATGCAAACCAAGGCATGCAAACCAAGGCATGCAAACCAAGGCATGCAAACCAAGGCATGCAAACCAAGGCATGCAAACTAAGTCATGCAAACTGAGGCATGCAAACTAAGGCATGCAAACGAAGGCATGCAAACGAAGGCATGCAAACGAAGGCATGCTAACTAAGGCATGCTAACTAAGGCATGCTAACAAAGTCATGCTAACTAAGTCATGCTAACTAAGGCATGCTATCTACGGCATGCTAACTAAGCCATGTTAACTAAGTCATGCTGCCTTTTCTTTTTTCTTTTGTAAGACATGCAACCTAATGCATGTTAACTACGTCATGCTAGCTAAGGCATGCTAACCGGCTCTCACGTGAAGCTACCGCACAAAGGCAATCTCAAAGCATCTCAAGACAGCCTATAGTGACAATGTGAGGCTGTATGTGTGTGTGTGTGCTTCCAGCGGCGGCATATGGCAACCTCTCTACTTCTCATTATATAAAATGGCTGTGATTTATACCGCTGTAGCGCGTGTTTTATTGAGTACATTTAGGATTGTTTTATGAGTAAAGGTGGCCCGGTTTATGGACGGTGTTTTATGCTTCATAGTCGTGCCTGTTTCGCACAGTGTTTGAGGCTGTTAAATTGTGAGGTGGAGAGGCTGCATATAAGCAGCAGAACCTGGAGGGGGTATGCGCTATGGTTAGCGGGGTGGTATACAGGAGTGGGCTAACGGGTTTAGGGTTTGATATGGGGTGAGAATAAAGTGTTTTCAAATGTGCAGGTCAAACTGAGGTTAGGTGGCGCAGAAAGAAAGTGCGGTCACACTGTGATCTTAACCACAAGTCTGCTTTGGGAGCCCGACCGAAAAAAGACCGCAGACTGCATAGACAGCCGGATTATCCTAATAGGACAGCTGTCGTGGTGAACACATGACCCTGCACGGACCAGCACACACAGACACAGAAGCTAACGAGGAGAAACCAACAAACGCTAGCGGCAGACAGGTGCTGAACGGCCACATAAACACAAAGGCGATGCACCGTTGTTTGTTTGTACGGTCGGCAACAAATAGCAACAATTATCATGCCATCGATACTGTGGTATGTTCGTATCAGTCTGATCCTCAGAATCTCAGAAGACCAGCCCTTAGCCCTGGACTTTCAGAGATAAAGGTGTGGTACAACTGTTCCTGCCACACACACCTGCACACACACACACACACACCCATTAAAGCCCAGATCAGGGAAAGTTGGAATCACTCCGCTTTGATTTATCTCGGAAAACGTGGCTTCGCGTCGTTGTCAGATTTAAGATCATCCAATGACATGCTTTTATTTTTCCCCTTCCTGCCTAATTTGAATGTGTATTGACAATCACCAGAAAATCTTTAAGCGTACATAATGTGAGTTTTTTAGGTTAACTTAAGGCTTGAAAAGGTTAAAATGAGAGTTTGAATCGGGACAATGTTCGGGATCCCCGCAAGGTTAGCAAAATGTAAATTCTTTGTGTGTGTGTGTGTGAGTGTGTGCGCGCGAGTTTGTATATTTGTGTGTCTTCAAGACTGTAATGATGTGTAAGGATGTCTAATAGGCTGTGACAGGCCTAAATGCCAGTAACATGCCCAACTGATTACATTTCCTTAACCGCTACCTAAAGACACAGACTGCCTAGCTAATGGAGCCATAGTCCCTACGTAGTACACAAGACAAGTATCAACGTGAGCCAATCAGCCCTGGTCTAACGTAGTGCACTATATAGAAAATAAGGGTGCCTTTTGGGATGTCCAACTCACCACAACTGCGAGACTGCCTCCTAGTCTGACAAAGCCCTCTCTGTTTACCAATCAGGGAGAACAGACACACACACACACACACACACACACACACACACACATGCACACGGCCAAACACACTGAATTATATTACTACGGAAGTGCTAGCGGGCTATGAAGAGCGCTGTCCAACGTAACACTCAACGAGCCGTGATGGTGACATATCATAGCTGTCGGGGAAAAACGGCGTACTTGACCGTTAAAGGATGTGCGATCTGAAAAACTTCAGAAGCTACATACCGGTACATACGTTGATAAAAAACGATAATTAACAGAGATATTGATCCATTACGTACGTTTTAATCCTAGATCTATTGACACGCCATTATATATCTGCATATTAACCGGACGCTATGAGGCTACGAAAAGTAAACTGGGCATTTTACACACATCCACATTATTCTCTCTCTCTCTCTCTCAAACACGAACACACACTTCACACAGTCCTTCACACACATTACGAGTTCCAATCAGGATTAAGAGAGATTAACGCGTGGACAGAGAGCCGGGGAGGAGGCCAGGAGGAACCAGCGAGCCGTGCCACAACAGTGTGCTCCTGGTGGGACTCCGGGGAGGCCGCAGAGAGGAGGCTTTCAAAACACTCCCATCAATCCAAGATTTATGCACTCCCAATATTTGCTAAGGCAAGCGCTTTGTACACGCATATACACACACACACATTCCATTTTTGGGAGGGGATGAGCGCGAAAAGTTGAACACATACAGAGAAACGTGGGGTCACTATAGTACACCGACGAGCTCTACTCCGACCCCCCGATGGGGCATTCCAGACATGCCTGTAGTGGTCTGTGTGGCACGGCTGGTGTTTCTCACTGTCAGACGTATAATCAGAACCAGGCCCATGCGCTGGAAAGGCTAAATGCCTCCCACACACACACGCACACACACACACACACACATGCACACACGCACACACACACGCACACACACGCACACACACACACACACAGCCTCATGACCATGAGTGAGAACAGGACTTTGTGAGCAGTCTACGGTGAACTCTGAACTGTATGCGAAACGACACTGTGGTGACTTTTCTGCTTTCCACTCACCCCCCCTGACCGACCCTGAACAGACCACTGTGTCCTTCCCGTCATTCCCGCGCCCCACACACAGCTGTTGCACGAACGACCGCCGGCCACAGTTCTAATAACACAAACAAGGCCCAAGGCTGGGACATAGAGCACCGAGCAGGTTCGGAGGCTGTAGGAAACAGACAAGTGTGATGGGATTGAGCGGACGAGGCTTGCTGATGAACTAGGAAGACAGGATCTGAGGGGTGAAAGAGGCGTCGTTAGCCTGAGTGCTGACAGGTGAGTCCGCTAACCAGACATGTGGCCAGATCGCGTTTGACAGGCGGCCCTCCCACCCCCCTGTTAGCTCGTTTCCCCCCGGAGACCCGCTTTGGCACTTCCTTCCGCCCACGCTAATTTGATAACACGAGTCGCACGCTACACCCCCGACGCTCGGAACTACGTTATCTCACCGAGGAGAAGAGAGCTGGCGGAGAGACACGGAGAAGCAGATACGGAGAAGCAGAAACGTGAAGCGGGTCGGTCGAGCGAGAGACCGTTACCGTTAGCGACCGCGCCGTGTCAGCGGCTAATTCTACGAACGCGCTAAGGCCTCGGGAACAGAACATCCAGTCCTTCGGATCGCATCGACTTACAGTCATAACAAAAGCGCACACGTGACAGAAAGACAAAGCAAGACGAGGCGCTATGGGCCGGCAGTACACCTTGGGAAACTACCTTTTCGTGCGTTACCACGGCGACAGACCAAAAAACGTGGTAGAACCGCGACACAGTCCAGGCTCAGTGAGCACATCGATATGGGTCGCCACGGGGACACCCGGCTCCCGGTAGAGAGAGGACAGCGTGAATACGGCGCGTCCGCGGAACCAGAGACGGGGCCGCGCTTTCCCGCGGGACGGCGCGGAATACTAAACAATTAGACATTGACTTCGTGAACCGTGAAACCGCGAACGCATAATCAAAAGTTTGAGAAAACCTCTCTGAGATAATTAAACGCTGTCAATCCTATTAAGAGAGAACAAAGAGAGCCGAAGCCTGGCAGCACGCTATATAACATCCTGCCACAGAACGAGGGACAGTGAGTCACAATACGCGGGGCTGTTGTAGCCTTTTGTCTACAGTGTTATACATTTTAATTAGCATTCCTCCACCGCCAGACACCCCCACCCTCCCCTCCTTTCTATAGCAATTTGAATTTCATAATTTTCTTTTGTTAACAACTTGTTCTGATGCAAATTCTTATTTTGGCAATATATTTTGAAAAGCCATGCCAGGGAAGAAAATTGACAGCAGAGAGAGAGCAAGAGAGAAGAAGACTAGAGAGAGCAGGGAAGAGTGGATCAAGATGGAGAGAGATAAAGAGAGAGGGAGGGAGAGAGAGAGAGAGAGAGAGAAGGGAAGACAAAAACTGATTAAGACGAGGGAAGCGAAAGTGAGAGGTACCCTCTGAGGTACTCTCAGGTCTCTACTCTTGTTGTCACAGATCAAATCCTGTCCAACTACAAGCTCGGAGACCACAGAGCGGCTGGAGAAAAAAGGCAGACACCAGAAGACCCACAGAGAGGCGCGTGCGTGGCTCCCACAATGCCAGGCATGAGAGGATGAGACGCAGATACACTGTCATCTGTACTGTGAAAAATACTCCCAAACAAGAGACTCTTTCTCACGGAAATATCCCAATCAATTCTGAACTTGGCTGGGGAGGAAGAAACAGAGACACTTTCCCCTTTATTATAAGAAATACTCCCAAACAAGAGAATCTTTTCTCTCATCCCAATCAATTCAGCAGTGTCTGTCTTTTCACCGAAGACAAAGCCGTCAATGATTATGTGTGAGGAAACACAACTGTCTGTGACTGTCAAAGCTATAAGGACATTCCAAAAAGGGTGTTTAATGTTATATAAATTACCAGCAATATATGGCAGTGTGACACTCCATTATAAACATGCCAATACTTTTTATATAGCAAAATACGTTTAATGTTTGAAGATTAATAGCGTTTAACCTGTTCACTTGGTTATCGCGTCGTCTTTCCAAAATGTTTTACAACTTCACCTACACTGCGAAATCTACGTATTGTATTTAAAGCAGTCTAAGTTAAAGCCATTTGAGTTTTAATTTGATTTCAGAGAGATTGATTGGAGGAGATTGAGCTCTTTGTGCCTGAGATTGAGCTCTGATAGGGACACATAGGCAAGGACAGGGAGTCTGAGGGAGGAAAAGAAATATAGATTGAGCTCTTTGTTTATACGCCCCCAAATGCCACAGAAGACAGACAGGCAGACGGACGGACAGATGGACAGCAGGCAGACAGACGGACAAGCAGACACACACTGTGATACACACTGTGTCACTTGGGCATTCCCCACGCAGAGAAAATAGGAAGAGCAATTGAGAGAGAGAGAGAGAGAGAGAGACGAGACAACGATATGTAAGAGGGCGAGAGCGAGGTCGTTCTCCAACGGAATGGGGTTCTACTGCACCCGTATGAGTGACTGGCAGTTCTCCCTGTTGAATATGCACGAGCGTGTGAATAAACTGAGGTCAGTCCATCGTCCAACATTCCACACTGTGACCACTAGCTGACCGTAACACAACCCCTCTCCCCCTCTCAGTACTATGTCTTTCTCAATACTATGTCTTTTTCTTTGTTTTTCTCTCACATGTCGCACGCACACACACACACACACACACACACACACACTCCCACGTTTTTGTATCTCTCAGCAGGGTGGTCAGGCGAATCACGGCCCATATATGCACACAAACACAGTCATGATCACACATCAGACAATCATCTCGGCGGTGACTCTGAATCTCAGAGACGTCTATTTCTAAAGAGTGACGGTGATTCGGCTCCTGAACGGTGCGGTGACTCAGAGAGAGAGAGTCATCATCATCGACCGGAAAGTCCCCAGCGGCTGACCGGCACCACATCCAAACAGACACACTGAACAGTGGGGACAATTATCCCATGGAGGCCCGGAAACCCAGACGGACAGCCCGGTGGGCCAATCGGTTAATCGTTAGGCCGGGCCGAGAACGAGCAGACCTATGAGGCAACAGTGGTCATCATGATCACAGAGAACCAAAAAAAGATCTGGACACGATGGCCCAGAATACTTTATATGGACCCAGAATACTTTATATGGACATTCCCTGTTTGTTCATTACATGAGTCTCCATTTTCTACCTCCCCCCTTTCTATCTGCTAATCCAGTGGCCCGCGCATTCTCACCCCTCCTCCCCACTCCTCACCCATCCTTACCCCTCCTCACCTCTCCTCACCCATCCTTACCCCTCCTCACCCCTCCTCACCCACCCTCACCACTCCTCACCACTCCTCCCCACCCCTCACCACTCCTCACCCATCCTCAACCCTCCTCACCACTCCTCACCTCTCCTCACCCCTCCTCCCCATTCCTCACCCCTCCTCCCCACTCCACCTCTCCTCACCCCTCCTCCCCACTCCTCACCCCTCCTCCCCACTCCTCACCCCTCCTCCCTGTTCCACCTCTTCTCACCCCTCCTCACCACTCCTCACCTCTCCTCACCCCTCCTCCCCACTCCTCACCCATCCTCCCTACTCCTCACCCCTCCTCCCCACTCCACCTCTCCTCACCCCTCCTCCCCCCTCCTCCCCACTCCTCACCCATCCTCCCCACTCCTCACCCCTCCTCCCCACTCCACCTCTTCTCACCCCTCCTCACCCCTCCTCCCCACTCCACCCCTCCTCCCCACTCCTCACCCCTCCTCACCCCTCCTCTCCACTGTAACTATCTACCCCTCCGCTCTTTCATCCTCTCTTCCTCCCTCCTGATTTTAATCATGGCTCATCTTCATCCCCTAATTAATAATTGACTCTCTTCCTCCTGTTCCAATTAAATAATTAACTATGCCTAGAGCCGTCTGTACCCCAGGGCTGTCCGTCTGTGGCCCTCTGTCTCTGTGTGCCTCTGTCTGTTTCTCTTTAATGTCATATCGGGTATTTCTCTCTCCTGTCATGTTTTGGTCTCGTTTCCGTCTGTCTGTCCTAAACAAATCGAATTAACCTGTTTTAAAACGTGCTTTCTAGAAATGCACAGTGTGCGTAGCAAACAAAAACACTGACAGAAACACACAGACTGTTCCACCCTTAGAGTGAGCCATGGTCAAAACCCTTCTGCCAAGTTGTGCTCTGCTAAATAGAGTTTTGGACATTTCCACTTCACTGGGTGCACACAAAACACACAATACAGGCAGACACACATTACCCTGTGACTGAACTGTTGAAATCCTTTTCCTAACAGAAACAGACACAGGGTGTCACCTCCCTGTCATCTCCATGTTAACTCCCTGTGGTTGATAGACACATCCGGCCTGCTCAACTAGCCCCCCAAAAAGGACCGTTCTTGACCAGAAACCTCTTCTTGAGCAGAGCTTCTTCTTGACCAGAGATTCTTCCTGACCAGTGCTTCTTCCTAACCAGAGCTTCTTCTTGACCAGAGCTTCTTCTTGACCAGAGATTCTTCCTGACCAGCGCTTTTTCCTAACCTGATCTTCTTCCTGACCAAAGCTTCTTTTTGACCAGAGACCTCATCTTGACCAGAGCCCTCTTCCTGACCAGATTTCCGTCTGTATCCACCCTAACTATTCACACATAATAATATAAAGGTGTTTCCATGATGATGTAAAAAAAAACAAGGAAAACGACAGGGAGAATTTATCTCACAGCTGGGCCATCTGTCCGACGACAGGTCTGTGTCATAAATGGAATTCCATTCCCTGGAGAGACCTATAGATCTTAAGTAGTACACAAGGTTTAGAGAAGTGTGCCATTTGGGATACAAACCGGATCTTGGAAGGGAACCTATAAATAGTGGGTTCCACCCGAACACATAAGGGATGAGGTGTGTGTGTGTGTGTGTGTGTGTGTGTGTGTGAGTGTGAGTGTGAGTGTGTGTGTGTGTGTGTGTGTGTGTGTGTGTGTGTGTGTGTGTGTGTGTGTGTGTGTGTGTGTGTGTGTGTGTGTGTGTGTGTGTGTGAGAGTGTGAGTGTGAGTGTGTGTGTGTGTGTGTGTGTGTGTGTGTGTGTGTGTGTGTGTGTGTGTGTGAGAGCTTAGAAGACGTTCCCACACTGATAGTACAAGCTGACAAAGAGATAGAGTTAGAGGACCGGAACAAATGGTCCTCACAAGGTTAGTAAAACAAATATGTGTGTGTGTGTGTGCGTGTCTGTGAGCCTACATCCTAACGGCTAATCTCCCGATACAATGAAAGGGGAAATGAATCAGCGGGAGACAATCCAGAGGTCATTCAGCACAGGTAGAATCATAAAACACACACACTAAATCCGGTCAGACCGTGGCATGTCGAACACCAGTGTGAAATTCAATGTGGGAGGTTATCTCCGTGGTACAAATTGGCGAGACGTCAAAACGGGGACGCTTTCTCCCTCTGTCAAGAATCCTCTGTCTTTCCTCTGTCCCTGTGTGTTTTTTTACGACGGGTCCCTGTCAGAGAAGTGACTTACAGGACTCAGGTCACAGGTCAATGATTCCCAGGATCCAATTAATATGTGACAGGTGAGAATGAACTGAACAGTCAACAGATTGGGGGGTTGAATTGGATTTGAAGCGCGATAGACGTCGTCACCCTAAAACACAGAATCGCAGCTGATTCTGCCTCTGGCTCACACACACACACACACACACACACACACACACACATCCCCTCCCAGTTCACACCCTGGTGGGTCTCCCTGTTTGAACAAACAGAGAGATCATTGATCAGTGGGTAGATACATGCTGGCCAGGTCGATATAATTGATCACACACTGTTTCATCAGTGTGGGGGAGGGGGGACCCACAGTATGTGTGATAAAGAGGCCGGCATCCTCTGTCTAATGCTCCCCTCCCCCCCATTACAAATCACTTGTAAAGCCAACCAAAGCCGGTGTTGAGATAAACACTGGCCGCTGTTCACAGATGTAACGGCAAGTGCCTTAGAGACATTCAACTCTGCCGCACGTCCCTTTCAGTGAAGCCCCACACACCTCTTTGAAAAGTGTCTTCCTCGAGCCCTGACAAACCAATGTTTTCCAAGGACGTGAGGTAAAAACCAGTAACGACAAAGCAGGGCTCAACAAGCTTTGATTCCAAGTCGTGGCGAAACGCTCGGAGCGAGAGGCAGAGATTCGCCGGCGATGGACTGTGTCACTGATGTTTTGTTGTCAAGTGAAAACTGACAGCTATCAGAATTCAGTGCCTCCAAAATCAACAATGTTTGTATATATATATATATATATATATATATATATCCTAGCTAGCATTTCTGCATGTGCTACTTTGCAACTTCCAACAGATACATTTAATGATATCAGAAAGACCAGCTAACTAGATAAAATAGACGAGCCTACAATTGTCACTTTCAAGCACAATCCAGAGAAAACTGTGGCGATTAAACATTGTCACACATTACCAGTAACATAGCAACCAGATAATCCCCAATTCGTCAGGCGTACATTTGCACGGCGCAAATTGACTTCAAATATCCCAGACAGATATTGTATTTCACATAAAAAGAATCAATTCAGACCATGATAGGTTTGGGATATTATATCGTAAGCCTCTTTACTTCAGTATGGGAAAATCTGTATAGTGGTTTCTTAATTTATAATCCCTTTGAACCGATGGTGTTTCTGACCTGCCTATTAGGGAAAATCTGGCATACAGTGTGCATTCTCTTCCCACTCAATGCAACAACCATCCCTGGCTTTAAAACAAACATCCAGAACATTCTACGATGCTTAGCTTCCTCCCAAAACATAGCAGGCTATGTAGTGGTAAAATCCCCAGACCCAGGGGTGAAGTACTTTCTGTTTGTGTGCTTTTGAGGTGTGACTCTGTCTGTTTCTGGGCGAGAGAGTGTGAGAGAGATTTACCAGTGAGGAGTTCTTGTCCCTCCCTCAGGTCCTCATCCACGGCAATACTGTACTCCTCCTGAGAGAATCCTCGTGTGCATGGCAACGACCCTTGCCGCCGTGGCGACGACCCCATGGCCCCGACGCCTTGAACGAGAACCTGGAGAAGAGGAGGGTCGAAAGAGAAGAGGCACGTGAACGACAAGGCCCGCAGCATTATGAACTCACCGCCACGCGAATAGCTAGATAATACCAACATAAGGAGCTCTGACACCGAAACCATGCCGAACAATACGACCACCGACCACATAGAAAATTAATATGCGAATGTGACAGCACGACAATAGATAAACCACAACTAGGCCAGGTGACAGAAGAAATTATTCTGCAAAAACTGAATGAACAGACCACATTAACATAATGACTATACAACTGAGTCACCCAATCAACATGTTTTGGTGGGGGTGGGGGAGGGGTAGCTTTCCAGGTAAACTGGGTAAATAAAGGCCACGATCCAAGGATGTTTACACGGCACCGACATAATTGCGAGCAAACGTTTAACTCGCTGTCTCCGCGTAGACTGATCAACAGCCATAAGAAATCCGGTCGTTATCCTCATTTCGTGTCATCGCAGAACCGGTATTTGATGAGGGGGATTGGTTCTGCAACACCCAACATGCTCTAATGGCAGCCCCCCCGCCGTGCCAAAAGACCACAGGGGGTGTTGGGAGTTCACTCCATTATATGGGTGTGTGTGAGTGTGTGTATGAGTGTGTGTATCAGTGTGTGTGTGTATGAGTGTGTGTGTGCCCGAGTCTCTGTGTGTTTTAGATAATTTACATATCTTAAAGATATGCCATGGCTCAGAGCCGGTGTGTGGAGCGGAAACAGCCGATTGTCCGGCGGCTACTTTAAATTCTCATTTAATTTCAGTTGTTGCATTGTTCCTTGTATCCACTCTCTGTTATGAACACACGCACGCATCTCTGTTATGAACACACGCACGCATCTGATGTGTTGCACTGGTGCGCAACTTGCGCCTGCTTCTGCGTCTCTACAGTAATAACTGCATTGCTTTCTACATCAGGGTCCCACTGATCTACTAGGAGGGAGCAATTGGACCATAGATTGGTGTAGAAAGAGATGGGTTGGGTATATTTAAAAAAAAAACATTCTTGAGTGAAGTTGTTAAGGCTATGCGCGTGCACTGTGCACGGATATTAACAGGCAATAGGGCAACAAACAGCAAAAACACCATTGGAAAGCTGCAGTTTAATCAAGTGTGTAAGATGGGGGATAAATAAACCAATATTAGAAACCGTGATTCTAGTTGCATTTCGGAAAATGCAATGAACAAATAGCCTCTGATGGTCCTGAGTAATACCAGCTATAGGATGACGCATATATCAAATGAACAGCAGTAAATCAGCGACCCACTAACATGGCAGATGATTAAACTTAACTACAATTATAATAATAATTATTATTAATTATTCGTGATGCTGGGTTTAATGGGGTAGTCTGATATAGACGCAATATATAACTCCATATCGGCGCTATATGCAGTTCACCATCCGCACAGAGAGACATCCACCCCGTCAGAACCCCGTCCCACTGCGGACACAGACATCGGTTCGGTATCGGTTCCGTATCTCACCTGCATTGCTGCCACCACAATCACCAGAGCGCCGGCAGTCAGAAACATGATTAAAGTCCCCTCGCTTGAATGCCTGGTAAATAAACAGTCTCCGTGTCTCTTCTCTTCTCTTGCCCACTAGTGAGCTGTCCGCAGCGGCATGCAGCAGCCTCGTCCCCTCGCTGATCTCTGTCTCCACTCCCCGAGTTGAGCTCCGTGTCCTCTGCTCTGCCTGGTACTGAGGCTGAATGACTGACTGGCCACCAGTCACATGGAACAACTCAGGCCTCAGTGGCGCCACCTGGCGGACAACTGCGCTGCCATTCACTCACAAGAAGAGGAGGAGTCGGGGAGAGGGAATGGGCGTGTTCGTGCGAATCAAGAGGAGGAGGAGTCGGGGAGAGGGAATGGGCGTGTTCATGTGAATCAAGAGAAGGAGGAGTCGGGGAGAGGGGATGGGCGTGTTCGTGCGAATTAATTTTTCTGAAGAAGTTCAACAATGTGGATGGATTTTCACCCAAAAAACATGTGATTTAGTTAGCCAAGTAAAATGCCTACCCCTGGTAAATATAAGCAAATCTAGCCTTGGAAAAACATCATCATCGTTTATTCTTTTTATATTTTTTGGGAAGTAATAGCATTCATTTAATGTTAATTTTAAGTAAAACAATGAAAGGGAAAAATACATTCTCATGCTAAAACAAATGTTTTTTTTTTCAGAAGGTGTGCCAAACGTGTGCCAACTACTGTGGCGGCAGTCACAGTAATGTTTTATGATGGCTACGTGAGGAATGTGTCACAACACGCGGTGAACGCCACTCTGCTGTGAATTGTGCTGCGTGGACGCGGTCCGGTACACGTGCCCATGATGACCGACTGTCCAACGTCAAATGCACCTGGAATGGGCAGGCAAGAGTCAAAACGGGATCTCGGAGCTGTGGAAGAAGGTTGCCTTGTCTGAAGAGTCTAGATAGAGAGTAAGGAGCCGATAGTGGTTAAGGGAATTGCAAGAGTTCTACATTGCAATAGGACAATGCTGCAGGCTGAGAAAACCACTGACATCTGTCTGTGATTACCAAGATAACACAGCTACCAGGCAAACTAGGCCCCGAAACAGAAACTGGATTAAACTATAGTTCGATGTTACATGCCATTAGGACCAGTTGACCACAGCATCAGATGTAGACAGTGCACATTCCCACACAAACTACACACTCACTGCTGTCTCCTTCTGTTACTGTCTCACACACAGGCACACAGACCCACAGACCCCACACACACACACACACACACACACACACACACACACACACACACACACACACACACACACACAGACACCTAGACACTTACAAATGAATACAACAACACACATGCACACACATTTATTGTCCAGGGATCGCGAGGACATTGTAGGTGTACGTTTCTTGCTAATAAGCTAATTTATGTGTGTGTGTGTTTGTGTGTGTTTGTGTGTTTTCACGCAGCTAGGGCCCCAGTCAAGCGGAAAGCTTTCAGCTGCCTCTCTAAGTGGGGTCACAGCCCGGCGCTGATCACTACATTTCTCCCGCATACCTCCAGACAATCTCTCTCTCTTTCTTCCTCTCCTTTCTGATTCAATCCGACTCCTCTGCTCTCTGTGTATTCTTTTACTCTCTCTCTCTCTATTTCTGGTTACCTCTCTCTCTCTCCCTCTCTCTCTGCACATCTTCGTTATCTTTACTCTCTCTCTCTCTCCCTCTCCCTCTCTCTCTCTCTCTCTCTCTTTCTCCACTCTCTCTCTCTCTCCTCTCTCTCTCTCTTTCTCCACTCTCTCTCTCTCTCTCTCTCTCTCTCTCCACTCTCTCTCTCTCCACTCTCTCTCTCTCTCCCCTCTCTCTCTCTCTCTCTCTCTCTCTCTCTCCCCTCTCTCTCTCTTTCTCTCTCTCTCTCCACTCTCTCTCTCTCTCTCTCCTCTCTCTCTCTCTCTGCACATCTCCGTTATCTTTACTCTCTCTCTCTTTCTCCCTCTCCTTTCTGATTCAATCCGACTCCTCTGCTCTTTGTATCTTTCTTTACTCTATCTTTCTGCCTTCCTCTCTCTCTCTCTCTCTCTCTCTGCACATCTCCGTTATCTTTACTTCTTTTCTCTCCCTTGTTTTCTACCTCAGCATCACCACTCCACTACCATCCACCTGGTCCTCCGTCTCTCTCAAGGTTAACTCTAACTATGTCTCTTTGCATCCCATTTTTCTCCCAGGTTTTATTTCTCATTCTTTAGCTTGTGTTCTGCCTCTCCCTCTCTCTCTTCACCCGTTTCCCGTTCCTCCCTTTCTGTCAACCAACATTTAGCTCCATCTCTTTTTCTCTATACCAATCTCTTCCTCTCATCGCTCATCTGTCTAATCTTCATCACTATCTGTCTCCTGCAATCACTCCAGGGATCTGACTTGGGTGCTATGTGTGTGTGTGTGTGTGTGTGTGTGTCTATGTGTGTGTGTGTGTGTGTGTGTGTGTTTGCATGCCAGAAAGGGTTGCCTGAGGGCAGTAGCGTCCTATGATAGCATCTCTAGCGGATGAAAGACCATTATCTAAAAAAAACACAACAGCTATTCAGGAAGTAAAATAAATGACACATTTCCCATTATCCAGTGAACAATTATAAAACATCATGAGCCATTTGAAATACATTCATAACCAAGCTTTAGTACACACCTGTACTGAGGGCTGATGAGACGCTCTCAAAAACACAAGAAAACATTTAAAATGTGCAGCAATACAGGTTTTTATGACTGCACTCCACTATCGCCTAATCATTTCCGATCAAATAAAAATGATTTCATCTGTTCCACTGCTCGCGTAATATTTTGACTGTGGTCTTTGCAGCAGCTGAGGAAAAAAACGTATTACTTTCATTCCAAGTCCAAGTATCCAAGGATGTTAGATGATTGAAGCTCTAGTTTAAATATATATAAGATATGGTCTAATTCGGCCAAAGTCCGGAGGGTTCAGTGTGCTAAAGGGCTACCACTCTGACGAGATCGGGACCTGACAGATAGCTCCAGGCCCCAGCACTTATCTGGGTTGGGAAATGAGCAATATCCCGTTCTGTCTGTGGAGCTCAGCACGGATACCTTCTCACTTAGCATCATTAGCAAACAAACCGATGCTAGATGAGCACTCAAAGAAAATAGCCTAGCGTTACCCACAGAGATACAGGCCTGCTACATTAAAATGCTCACCATACTATAATTACAGTAGCGTTAGCGCTGTAGCTAGGTCCTGACTTTGAATGCTTTTTAATGAGGTCCGGGCCAGGCTTCCCGCCGTAAAACCCTCCTCCATATCTTGCCTGCTCTCAGCACTCAACCTTTAAGTGCTGTGCCGCATATGAACATTTGTCCAATGAGCATTAATGACCAGAGCTCAGAGCTCCCTCCAGTCCGGCCTTTTAGAACGAAGAGGGCTATGGTCAGTCGGAGCGTTTCAGTATATTCTGAGTCACCATATTTGGAAACAGACTGCTTTTTTTTTTTGAAAGCCTATAGAGCTCTAGTGAAAAGGAATTATTGACCTGGGCATTGAGCTCAGGTACATTTGTCAGTCTAAGGTGAGTGGTGTCATGTTTTTGTATTGTTTTGGTGACATTTGTTTGCATTGCGTACGGTGCTTTAAAGTAAATTATCAGACACCTTTAATTCCTTTACATTTTGTTGTGGTAAAGAGTACATTTACACACAATCATTTTACACACAACACTCCTTAAGGACAAGAATATTAGAAATATGCGCTAATTCATTAATATGAAATATGTGCAATATCCAATAGATATATTTTCTGATCTCGTGTTATGACACTCCAAATTGAACTCAGACGCATCTTTTGTCCTTTGATCATACGCGTGTCTCTAGAACACGATTTGGAAAGGCACTCTCAAATCTACGTAAGGTCCCACACCTCACAGTGCATGTCAGATCAAAAACCAAGACTTGAAGTCCAAGGAACTCTCTGTAGACCTCAGAGATAGAATTGTGTCAGTATATACTGTAGATCAGAGAAAGGCTGGGGATGTTTTTTTATCAATGAAAGTTTTCAGAAACAATGTTTGCTCTATCAATGCCGAAATGCAAGACATGTGGAACCACAGAGATTTTTCAGGCCATCCACTCAAACTCAGCATTGACAGGAAAGGCCTTGGTCAGGGAGGTGACCCGGAACACAATGGCCACTCTTCAAACAGAACTTTTGAGTGTCTCTGTAGAGATGGAAGAACCTGAATGTTATTTTTCGTAAGAAATCTTTTAAGAAACAAAATAAATATTACCCACAATGCCCGAGAAATATTCCAAAAGTTAACTATTATAATTATAAAGGTAACTATTTTAATCAACAACAACACATAAGTAAGAACATCATATGCTATACACTGAATACTTATGTATATGAGATTCCTTTACAATTATTGCTTTGTCATTATCTGCTATTATCATGCGTGTCTCTCAGGAATTACGTTCATGTAGAAGTCATTTGTAAACTGTGATTACTTTAAGTGTGAGCATAAATCAGTGCAATTACGTTTGCGTTCAACACATCCCCAGCAATATTGGCCTTTAATAAAAAGCTCATGTATTCCACACATAATTTAACAACAGCCAAAGTGCATGAATCATTTGTTGATCTTGTTACACGGATCAGTATTTTTAGTCTACTTCGTTGCCAACATTATTTCAAGATTCCAGAGTTTATATTTAGCTAAAATAAATCTAGTAAGAACAGAGCATTCTGTGACACTATAAAAGAGTGTACATGTCAAGAACAGTCGTTTTTGTGAATGGGTTCTTGGCCAACTTGGAAATATGTGTGACAAAACTTTTTCAAATGATATCATAATATCCCTTCACTACACCACTGGTGTTAGGAAAGTGTTAAAAAGGGCAACACTTAAAAAGCGAACACATCGAACGTGATGTAAATAGTGTTCAATTTACCAACGTGGACTTGCTGCGCAGCCATCCAGGACGGCCTTATGAGACAGATAAGGTTCTCAGCATGTCAAGCTTTCAACTGTGCAAATAGTTGTTTATCCAGCAATGAAATGGAAAATCCAAGCAATTCTAACCGAGTGTCAAGCACTGTCTGAAATGTTAATAGCCGTCGAATGCCCGCTTGCTCCGTCCTTAAGAAAATCGCTGTTTATTTTCAATCAAGTCATCATTTGAAAACACTTTTGAGAAGGTCAGAGATCCCTCTGTGCTTATCTTCTTTCCAAGACGGAAGGAAACGCAGGATCGGAGAAAAGTCGGGGTGTTGAAGAAGTAAAGACAGAGAAAGAAAGCAGTCGACGCCTTGAAGATCATATTGATAAATTGCTGAACTATAAATTATTATTATTTTCAGTTCTTCAAATTTTTGCGTCATATTGTCAAACCAACTATGCATTAATTTAATGCTGAAAACACAAGCAACACAAAAAACACACCAACAAATCTGTCTCTTGATGACAAAGAACATGTTATGTCGTGATAAATGTGCTGATTTGAGTGACATGAGGATAACATTGTTGATTTGTGTGGTGACGGTGTTGTGTACAAGCACACTTACATGTATATTTTTGTAACTAACCTATAGAGTGCTCTTGGTGTTCATTCAACACCCGTTTGGTTTCTCGATACTATTTTGTGTGGTAAACCTCCCATCAATCTTCAAATAAAACACAACCCAGCAGCGCAGAAATTCCATCAATATGTAATTATCTCGAAAAATGTGATTACGTTCGGCGTGAACTTATCCCAGTGCTATTGATTTGAAATAACTTGCGATTGCAGTTACTGGCCACCAAGGGCAGTTATGAAGGTGTTAATAGTTTAAGAGAGTGGCTGTTTGCCAGGACGTTATGGTCGAGGACGATGGGCTGGAGTTTTTTCCGCTAACGACTTCCAGTCACATGGTTACGAGTTTGATTCCAATAAAAGTGAGACATTTCTTGTGCTGAAATTTGGAGTAAAGTTTAGACATGTGCTTTCTGTTCGAGTAACTTTATCTTTTGTTCTAACCTTAACCTCAGTTAGTGACCATGTTGTAATCTTTCGATGAGTTTGACTGGGCAGTGGGTCCAGACAATTTCAGTATAACAAATATGGTATCATTTGTTTATTTTGTTTATTTAACCATATTTTAACAAGGTAGGCCGATTGAGAACAAATTCTAATTTGCAACGACGACCTGGGGAGAAGCTGGCGATTGAACCCAGGAGATCATGCACACAAAGCATGCACTCTACCACAATTTGTGTAGTGTTTTTTTGGCTTGGTGTACACGGAAGGGAAAACGTGTTATGGTTTAGGAAACCTTTCCCTTCTATATACCCATGCTCTTCAGTTATATTCCAAATGTTTTATTGGAAAAATACTTTGAATTGTTTTTTTAATGTTGTTTACACATACTGCTACATCGATGAACATTGCCATAAGTCTTTGAGCGACCATGTAAGTTTCTATGAATATTGGGAACTAAGTACAAAAAAACCCAGATGTGGTCTGGTCACCGCGTGAAGTCTATCTTCTCTCAATGTTTCTTTTTCTTTCGACAATAAGTTCAAACCTGGTTAGGCAGAGAGCTTTGGAATCATATCACGTTATCTTTGGTGTTTTAAGCTGGGTGTCAGTACGAGTACCTTGTTCCAACTGCTGATGTCAAAAAGACATGGCAACTTCCACGTTATTTCGGGGCAAATCCATTATAACTTTCTGAACACCTGTATGCTTGATAACGTCTGCCAGAGGAATTGTCTGGAACAGAACCCGGTAGTGATATACAGTCCTGTGGTTCTGCGTTATATGGTTAATTCATTGGTCTGGTTATTTAAAGGCGGAACCAATCCCCTACAAAATAATTTAGCTCAAAGCCAATTGGCAACGTCCCTCGCCAAATACGCTTGAATCGCGGCCCAGGCAGACTGATGTCCGCGCGGCATTGCGCTCGTGCCATGCTAATCCTCCCATTCTTCACTTCGACTATTGATGTCTGATTTAACGTCCTCCGCGGACGTTTGTTCTTCTTCGTCACTTGAATTACAGACATTCCCTTTCAGTCGCCCCGTGCACAAACCTCAGATTCTGATGTGAGACTGTTAGATCTGGTTGCAGGCTTTTGTGGTCGTTCTCTCACTCACTTTGCACGCACACACACGCACACACACACACACACACACACGCACACACGCACACACACTCATGCACGCACACACGCACACACACACACGCACGCACGCAGACACTCTCGCTCAATTTATTGCTCACTCGTTTGGCTCTCAACCAGACACTTAAATAATGCTCTGTGATATTTTTTAAACGGACACCATCAAAAGGGTGGGCAGTTGCCCAGAAACCCAGGGGGACTTAAGGAACATTATCGCTCACTGCTAGGCCTCCTTCTGAACACCAGTGCTTTCAACAGTTCCAGATTTTAACTCAATAAAAACACATAGTGCGGAATATAGACAGATGAGCCAATACATTTGGACCACATTATGCCAATTAGGCTGTTGGTCCATCGTGTGAAGCCGAAACAAGGCCGACCCAATTAGGCGTGGACTCCACAAGACCCGGCAGGTGTCCTGCGGTATCCTGCACCAATACATTTGCAGCAGATCTCGTCGAGTCCAGTAAATAGCGAGGTGGTGCTGTCGTGAATCGGACTTTTCGGTACCGCGTATCACATAGGCGCTCAACCGGATTGGCCGAGGGCCAACAGCACTTTTAGTCAGCTGGTAATACAGTTTTTTTTATTCGCTTTGGTACTATTTTCACAAGTGAGGTGTACATTTTCAAAACTCTTAGTACAAAGATCCAAACTGATCACACTTGTAACGCAGCTGGTCATTCTTTCAAAACCTGATTAAATGCTTTCAGTCCACATAATCATTGTTTCAAACACAAGATTATTGTAATATGTAACGGGAACATTGGGTTTAATCACCGAAACACAACAGTATGATCTGCTTTCAGTTTAGTACTTTTAACATTCAGTTCATCCAACAGCAAACAATGCAAGATACATGTTTCAAATGGGCCTTAGAAGTGCTGAAATTAATATGCTACAGTACTATACTGTAAAAGACTGATTACACAGTTTCACATTAGGCAATACAATTACATTAATGACATTTGCATAATCTGTAATTTCCAAAATATCCATTTTATGTGTAATGAAGTGAAGGATCAATGAAGACATCCTCTAAAATCATTTGGGCAAACTTTTTATTTTTCAGATATAATTGTAACATGGGTACAATTTCTATTATGTAACTAAAGGAGAACATAACACAACATTTAGTGCACACATTACATTACATTAATTTGGATCAAGCCTGTCTTGAGCATTTGGCTATAGATTCTCATCCACATCACAATGTTATCATTGTTCAAGCACCTTGGAAAAAACCTTTTGGCGTGACGAATCCATGCTTGACATTGGTCTACATTGATGTCTTCACATGCATTATCCATGGCCTGAAGGAGGGTGGCACGCTCAAGGGGTTGGCGATCATAGACCTTCCACCTCCATGCTGAAAACAATTCCTCAATAGGGTTGAGGAAAGGAGAGTATGGAGGCAGGTAGAGGGTCATGAATCTAGGACGGGCCTGAAACCATGCTTGGACTACCTCCGCGTGGTGAAAGCTGACATTGTCCCACACAATGACATAGGTGACCCCTTCACCTTGACAGGTCGGCTCAATGTCATTGAGAAACTCAATAAGATGTGCAGCGTTATAGGAGCCAAGTAATGGCCTACGTCCTACGACACCATCTTCAGAGATAGCTGCGCACATGGAGATGTTTCCTCCACGTTGTCCAGGCACTTGGACAGTGGCCCGTTGCCCACCTCTCTGACCTCGCTGTTGGTGCCCATGCCCACCTCTCTGTTGGTGCCCATGCCCACCTCTCTGTTGGTGCCCATGCCCACCTCTCTGTTCGTGCCCATGCCCACCTCTCTGTTGGTGCCCATGCCCACCTCTCTGTTGGTGCCCATGCCCACCTCTCTGTTGGTGCCCATGCCCACCTCTCTGTTGGTGCCCATGCCCACCTCTCTGTTCGTGCCCATGCCCACCTCTCTGTTGGTGCCCATGCCCACCTCTCTGTTGGTGCCCATGCCCACCTCTCTGTTGGTGCCCATGCCCACCTCTCTGTTGGTGCCCATGCCCACCTCTCTGTTGGTGCCCATGCCCACCTCTCTGTTGGTGCCCATGCCCACCTCTCTGTTGGTGCCCATGCCCACCTCTCTGTTGGTGCCCATGCCCACCTCTCTGTTGGTGCCCATGCCCACCTCTCTGTTGGTGCCCATGCCCACCTCTCTGTTGGTCCCCATGCCCACCTCTCTGTTGGTCCCCATGCCCACCTCTCTGTTGGTGCCCATGCCCACCTCTCTGTTGGTGCCCATGCCCACCTCTCTGTTGGTGCCCATGCCCACCTCTCTGTTGGTGCCCATGCCCACCTCTCTGTTGGTGCCCATGCCCACCTCTCTGTTGGTGCCCATGCCCACCTCTCTGACAGATCCCTTGAGCTCTTCCTGTTCCTTGCTGTCTATCCTGCTCCATGTTGAAAGAAATTGCCAGTGTTACCCCCCACTATTACAGAATATCTAATGACCTATTGTGGTTACCCCAATCTGCCAGTGTTACCACCCCCACTATTACAGAATATCTAATGACCTATTGTGGTTACCCCAATCTGCCAGTGTTACCCCCCACCATTACAGTATATCTAATGACCTATTGTGGTTACCCCAATCTGCCAGTGTTACCACCCCCACCATTACAGTATATCTAATGACCTATTGTGGTTACCCCAATCTGCCAGTGTTACCACCCCCACTATTACAGTATATCTAATGACCTATTGTGGTTACCCCAATCTGCCAGTGTTACCCCCCACTATTACAGTATATCTAATGACCTATTGTGGTTACCCCAATCTGCCAGTATTACCCCCCACCATTACAGTATATCTAATGACCTATTGTGGTTACCCCAATCTGCCAGTGTTACCCCCCCCACCATTACAGTATATCTAATGACCTATTGTGGTTACCCCAATCTGCCAGTGTTACCACCCCCACTATTACAGTATATCTAATGACCTATTGTGGTTACCCCAATCTGCCAGTGTTACCCCCCCCACTATTACAGTATATCTAATGACCTATTGTGGTTACCCCAATCTGCCAGTGTTACCCCCCCCACTATTACAGAATATCTAATGACCTATTGTGGTTACCCCAATCTGAAATCAATTAGCAAAAATGAGTATTCATCATGTGTGGTTAATTTATATGTTCGTACAAAAACACATTTTATTTTTGTAGTTCTCAAAATCAATATACTGTTTATTGCTGAAATGAAAATATATAGGTTTACCAAACGGTTCAGTGATTAACCATTAAGATCAGTTCGATTAAGTGTTGGTCAAATGTATTTACACAAATGAGATGAGAAGCATATCAAAAGTACTGTGAGCATTGCATTGTGACAGACAATAACTTCATATGAAGGCTATTTCTTTGATTTTGTGCATAGTACTTAGTCAATTGAAAATGTGATTAGATGTTTGAAAAAACAGACTTTTTGATGATCTGCTTTGAGTTTTGTACTTACAGTTGTGAGGTTTTACCACATACTTGTGAAAATAGTACCAAAGCGAATAAAAAAAACTGTAATGTTATGACTCATCGTTAATATTTGAGAAAACATTGAACATTACTGCCAGATCCGGCCCGTTCTGTGTTTGGACTTAAGCTTGCATGCAACTTTCTCTTTGTTGTTCACAGAATTCTTCCTTTTCTTTTGACACGCTGATGATCAATGTCATTGTAATCAATACTGTTATAGTCAACCCTGTTACTTTATTTACCTATTTATTATAACCACTTGCTGTAGTCATTGTTTTTTTTTCTTCGATTATTGAGAACAAACAAGTAATGTTTTATACATTTCAACTCGACATGTTCTCAAATGTTGTTTTTAAACAACTTACTGTTGTGAGTTGAAAAGGCACCAAATTAGTGGAATAATTTTCACATAAATATCCATTCAAGCAATGCACGACACTTTAGTGAAGTAACTGTATATTGTAGCAGCAGTGAGGTGTGGTGCTGTCCTCTTTCCTGCAATCATCACGCCGTGAAACCAATTGGGTTATCGTGGTGTGTTATTTCCTCTGAGGGATGATTTAACCGTGATTATGTAACTTTTCATATTTGCTGTTTCAGGCACAATTGGCTAATTCTCTGCTAGTTAGGCAAACTTTATTCAAAGGGGACTCTGTAAAGGTAATCTGTATACGTTATCTGGTGTACATATTATTCAATTGGGTACGGAAGTGAACGCTGGATAAGTAAAGCGAAAAGCATCAGGTCTCAGATTGAAACAGTGAGATGTGTTGGGAAAGTGAAAGTATATTATAAGTTAAATTAATTGTTAAATATTATACGTTCTCTATTATTAACTATTATACGTTAAACCTTTTCTGTGATTATTTTGGATGTGATTTGAATATGATTTGGATGTGATTTGGATGTGATTTGGATATGATTTGGATGTGATTTGGATGTGATTTGGGTGTGATTTGGATATGATTTGGGTGTGATTTGGATATGATTTGGATATTATTTGGATATGATTTGGATATGATTTGGATATGATTTGGATGTGATTTGGATATGATTCGGATGTGATTTGGATAGGATTTGGATATGATTTGTATGGATTTGTATGTGATTTGGATATGATTTGGATATGATTTGGATGTGATTTGGATGTGATTTGGATATGATTTGGATATTATTTGGATATGATTTGGATATGATTTGGATGTGATTTGGGTGTGATTTGGATATGATTTGGGTGTGATTTGGATATGATTTGGATATTATTTGGATGTGATTTGGATGTGATTTGGATATGATTTGGATATGATTCGGATGTGATTTGGATATGATTTGGATATGATTTGTATATGATTTGTATATGATTTGGATGTGATTTGGATATGATTTGGATATGATTCGGATGTGATTTGGATATGATTTGGATATGATTTGGATATGATTTGGATATGATTTGTATGGATTTGTATGTGATTTGGATATGATTTGGATATGATTCGGATGTGATTTGTATATGATTTGGATGTGATTTGGATATGATTTGGATATGATTTTCTTTTCGCCCTCTGTAATTATGAGCACCTGTCTTCTTTTGGTACACCGGCTGGTGACGTTCCAACTTTGAACGTGAAGTCCTGCCTCCATATGTATGCATGGCCAACTGTTTCCTGGTGAAACCCTCACCCATCTCAGCAATAGCTGTGGGCTGCTACCGTACTTAGTGATCAGCTGGAGATCATTAGGACATAAAGAACCATCTGGAGTGTACTTCTGGTTTGAGAGATGAGCTGTGTCACTTTCCAGGATCCCTGATGTAGGCACATATACACAAACCCCAACCACTCACTCTCTCGCTCTCTCGCTCCCTCTCTCCCTCCCTCTCCCTCTCTCTCTCTCTCCCTCCCTCCCTCTCTCCCTCTCCCTCTCCCTCTCCCTCCCTCCCTCTCTCTCTCTCTCTCTCTCCCCTCTCTCTCTCTCTCTCTCCCTCCCTCCCTCTCTCCCTCCCCCTCTCCCTCCCTCTCTCCCTCTCTCCCCCCCTCTATCTCTCTCTCTCTCTTTCTCACACACACACTCTTTTGTATTTTTATCGTTGTGGGAACCTGAAACCTGACCCATAAATCCACGTTCACTATTTCCTAGCCCAGATCTAACCCTAGCCTAACCGTTTCCCAGCGCGAACCCTAAACCTAACTTTAAAGTCAATAACCCTAAACCTGTCTCCCTAATGCCAAACTCTTAACCTGGTGGCTGAACATGAAAACGTGATTTCCCAACCCCCCCAAGGTGGAAATCGTATTTTCCCTGGAGGGGATCACATAGACGTGGATTACTCACACTGACCTCTATCTTGATAAAGGGAAATGAGATACTGTCCTTTCTGGTTGTCAGGTTAATAATCCGTTCTGGAAGGAATCAATTCCCACCAGGCCTGCCAATGATCAGACAGGTATGACCTATGCGTCCACCCTACAAATGAGGTACTCAATATTACTAATGATTTGGTATCAATGAAACTACAGGATTATGCTTTATGCCAAAGCCATTTGTTCCACACTAATGATGTAGATCCTCCACAACAGTAAGTAGTGTGTGTGTGTGCTTGTGTGTGTGTCTCTGTGTGTGCGTGTGTGTGTGTGTGAATTTGTGCTTGTGTGTGTGGCTGTGTGTGTGTGTGCCTGTGTATTTGTGTGTGTGTGTGTGTGCCGCTGTGTGTGTGTGTGTGTGTGTGTGTGTGTGTGTGGTTGTGAGAGAGACAGATTGTAACAAAACATGTCTGGTCCTGAAGTCCCTTAGAAATATTGCAAAATCTAACAAACTGTTCTCTGCGAGGAAAAATGCCTAGGCATTAGGTTTAGCGAGGCTGTTAAAAGGGTGTTAAAACTAGGTGTTAAGGTTATGCATAAAGGTCATCAGGTTAAGGTTAGGGATGACGAACACGGAAAGTCAGCTCCTTGGTCCCCATAAGGATAGAAAAGCACATGTGTGCGTGCATGTATGTGCCTGCATGTGATTCGGAGTGAGAAGGCAGACACCCTGATGGCAGAACGGTTCAAGACGAGCGCTTGAACTGAGAACATAATCCACTGAATAACAGCAAAAAATATATCAAAATATACTCATTGACCCCGATCAGGAACACACTTTCACATTTTTAAGACCACGCACGCGGCCCGTTTAAACGTCACAGCTGCAAGTTACACGTACACCGTGAAAAGGGGAGGAGCCCCGGCGAAAATACACAACCTAAGGTCAACCCCAAAGCTAATTTCAGAGACCGACAACAAACGGTTCAAAGTACTCCTGCGTAGGCTAATTATTTTTAGGTTAATCTCACATTTATGAAGTTCCCCATCTGTTCAACACAGAAACACGCATGTTAATAAAACAGCTCACTTAACTGTATTCCACCAGCGGGCCTGCACGGGTCATATGGAGATTTAATCACTCTATCGCAGGAGGACTTGTCCACTTGACTGATATCCATTTGAGTTGTAGCCAGAGAGAGTTCCCCTGCTCTAAAAAGCTATTGAAAATAAAGATCTACGCGTGTATTTGAAATATCAAAGTGCCAACTTGTCAGTAGGTCAGACTTGCCAGTGTACAGTCAAATATGTAGCAGCCTAGGTAGAAAGCAAAACCTAGAATAATGTTACCCATCGTGTCCTGAAGAAGATTTTCTTTGATATGCGTGTCTCTAACACAATGACAGGTCACTAGAAATGCATGGTGAAAGATGAGTGATGAATAGAGGATCAAAGGGGGAAAAGATACGGAATAAAGTGAACAGTGTAATGAATACCGTACGACGCTCACTATGTTACTGTACGGAATGACAAACTCACAGGGGACCAGAGCTCCGCTGAACCCCGGTCACCTCGAGGAGCATTTTTCACCAAAAAGAAGATAAAGCCCATCACTTTGAATCCTGTCGCCTCGCTGACGTTACGTCGCCGACAGACAGCGGGGGAATTATTTATCACTTAAGTGCACGGAGGCGTCTTTGCGCACCGTGATTCGGCTTGATGTGTTTGCCCTCCGCGCCGCCGCTAACATCTTTAATTTTCTCAAGCTGTCGCATCCATTACTGAGTGGAAGGGAACCGGGAAGGATCACGCAATAAAACGGCCGCGCGTTCCGCGGGCAGCGGGCGTCCTCGTTCACCCGGCAACCGTTGCGCGCGCGCGAAGGGAGGGCGTGTGCCGTTCGAAACACGCGCCCCGGTGCTATTGTTGGCTCCGGCGCTGCCACCTGCACACCCCTCGCTCACACGGAGGGAAGAGAGAGGCGTTTAACACAAATTATCTCCCAACTCGAGCTCTGTGATAGTGCTTCCTAGGTGTAATGGAGCGGAATGAAGTGTGTGTGTGTCTGTGTGCGTGTGTGTGTGTCACGTGTTGTGTCTGTAACACACACCCACATACACAGACGGACGGCTGTCATTCATTCTCGTAGATAATAGCCATTGAAATATATGTTGTTCACAGCAGAACCCCCCCCCCTCCTATTCACTGGGTTTTCCTCAACTGACAGCACGCTCAATCTATCTCGGTGACAGTGCTGGCTGTGATTCACAACACTCCTGGCTCGGTTAAACCTACTGGGTTAAATCAGGGCTTCTCCTGTTGTACACTGGACCTCACATTCAACCATCTCCCGCCTCCCTCTAATCTGTATCCATCCTCTGTCTCTACACTCCGTCTCCGGCCGCCATCCACATCCTCTTTATCCGCTGTTACTTCCTTACTGTCTACGCGTTATCTCTAGTAAATTCTGGCTGGACAGTTCTGGGTCTTCAGCCCACAGTGAGGTCTGGCTCAACCATAGCACACGCATAAGAGGGTGAGAGCTCTGTAACAACGCACTATCAATCCAGTGGGCGATTTCCATGTGACTTAAGCCCATTTCGCACAGCAAATGTTTTTACCCGGGAGGTCAGGTAATGTGATCATTACTAAAAGTAACAATTTCAACCCCCGAGGTCCTGTCATTATTCTCGCGGCTGTCTAAAATGACATCCTTCTGTTTTGAGAGAAATGTCAGCGGCTGACAGTTGCTGCTCGCGGTCGGAGTCAGAAAACGGCTGAAATTGAAAATTGCACGCTTACCGGAAAAGCCTGTGTTTTGTGTCAATAAATTGTACATCGCCGAATGTCTCAGGAAAAACGGCATGCCTTGTGAAACCCATGCTGTTAATAGATAATAGATTACAAAGAGGCATTCCAAGTTTCCAACTGAGCTAATTATGAAATAACAAGTTCACTTTCTCATCCATAGCCTAAACACACAAGCTCAATTGGGTGGCTCACAGCAGCAGGCTGGCAGAATTTGCTGAAATTATAATGACAATCAAAAACCCTCCAAATATTGTGATGGCAGACAATATATATTTGGCAGTAAGCCTTATCAGTATCAGTTATTAGTATGGCTAGGACATAATAAATCATAACAATTGATATAGCGATGATGACAAGTTATCTTGTCCAAATCATCCACACCACTGCCTACTACAGTAACGTTAGAGATATTTCTCCATTCTGATGGATGTAAAAAAAAGGCAAAAATAACCGCGATGTCCCGAAAGTACATTTGTGAAATGCTTGTTCGAAAGGGTTACATTTGTACATCGCATAATTATCACGTCTGATTGAGGCCGAGGAACACAATGGCTAGTAACCTACCGTTATTATTTGATTTTATGAAGGTAAATAGAGAGACACATGCGGTACGTGGCATTCGTCACGTCAAAATGATCTGTCAGGCGTCACTGCTCATGCATCGTCACGCGCACACTAAAAAAAGGCTATGTAGGCAGACAGGCGTGTGTCATCAATGAAACAAGGTCTATCGTTCGCCTTAGCAACAACTGGGCAGATATGCAGCAACACAGGACACGAAACAATGGACCACACAGACCCGAAACATGGACCACACAGACCCGAAACATGGACCACACAGACCCCAAACATGGACCAGACAGACCCGGGTAACAGAGGGAACATAGATACACACGCTACTTTACTAAATGTACCACACAGACCCGGGTAACAGAGGGAACGTAGATACACACATTACTTTACTAAACGAGGGACAGGTGATGACAATTAACACAAGACAGTCCAGGGGGCGTTTGCCACAAATGGGTTGCACTGTGTTAAACAGACACATAAATATGAACACAATGTGCAGTCATACCTGAGGGAACGAGCTTCAAACCGGTCCCACGGAGGGACTAGTGTCTGCAGGTTCTAGTTTTTTTCTATAAATTAGTTCCTAGAAAAATCTAGAAAAAAATATTTGTTAATGCTAGACCAGCCTTTACATGCTACATAAAATGCGTCCTGCTTCGTTTTAACCCAGCTGAAACTAAGATTCCTAAAGTGTTTTTGTGTGCTGGCATGTAAAGTGTACAGATACCTGCACACATAGCCATTTTAGCCTTTTGTAAAACAGGTTGTTTGTTAAAATAAATAGGTGGGATGCCTGACTATATATCACTGACATTGCAGAAGATTCAGATGAAAAATAACTCAGGTCAAAAAAGTTACACATGATAAGTAACTCTCAAATCATGTGACGGCCGGAGCTATCGAGGCATAATCATTTAAGATGTTAAAGACCTCAACAAATACGTTGACTTAGCATTAGCCGGAAGTTACTCAAAAATGAATGCCTTGAACCTGTCGGTGACATGGCAGGACAATATGACGGAAAGCAATCAAACGACGTTGCTATTAGCCTCAATGGTTGGAGAGGAGATAATGATTTAACGAGAAGCCGGGGATGATTAGGTGACCATTGTAATATGACAGGCAGACTGGACGTGTACACTTAACACTGGGCTTACCAACCACTACTCTTGAGATAAGTACCATGCATAAGTACAGTACAGGACCACTTCATCTGTACATCATTTAATGGGATCCTTTGCAGGACAATATCCCCTTCACCGCGGCATTGGGAGACGATGTTTAGCACCGGGAGAAGTGTCCGCAGCGTCGGGTTTTCACAATGTTTTTTTAAATCCTTATCCGACGCTCAGATGAGAACTTATTATATTTCACATCGGCGCTATGCCTTAAGCCGACGCCCACAAGTATATGATTTCATGTGTAAGCACGCCGGTTTACTAGGACTGATATTACTTCTATTTCAGTCAGCTTTAAGCTATTGCTTTAACTTATATGCTTTGTTTGGCTGGTATTTGACTCAGCCGCTGCACTGCACTCCACTGCACTCCACTGCACTCCACTGCACTGCAGTGACAAATTCTAATTCACTTCAGATGTCGGCATTATTAAATGATGAGACGGACAACTCACTGCTTTTGTTCATTTGCGCTAATGGAGCTACCATGCATCATTTGGCAATTTGGATTTTGGAATGGCGATAACATGTCTTCACAAATTTAACTATATAGGTGCTTTTGTTTGTCATAGGTAAAACCGAGTTAAAACGATATGCTTCTTTGCCTCTGCATCGAATTTGTTTGCACCTCTGGCTCTGAAAGTAGAGGTTGAAAACAAATGAGAAATTGCCAGCCTATTCCCAAATTTTTGGTTCTGTAGCCATGTTCGAGGCGCTTGTCAATTCCAGAAACTTTCACCTGGCAAACAATGAATAAACCAACACTGCAACAATGTGATTCTGTGCCATAAGAGTGCCTCATATTGGCGGATACCCCAGTCAGTTGGACACAGCCGTGGTTCCCAACCCATTTATCTTAATGTACCACTGACATAATTTTGCTCTACTTGCAGTACCCCAAAAGTTGCAAAAGATAATAATAGTACTTACATTTAGTTAAATCAAATCAATTTTATTTTGGTAGCGTAGACGTGCGAGCTAGCTGGAAGTAATTCAACCAAGCTATGTTTCATTAAATTCATTACACAGAAGTTGACAACAGGATGTTAAGACATTTTGCTACTTTAAACATAAGATTGTGAAAGAGAAGCTAGTATGATGCACAGATGTTTTTTCTTAACAGACAACAGCTCAATCTACAAAAGCTCTGAATCCAATGGCCTCCCAACAGCCAACAACTTTAGTCCCTTTTTTGCACCTAAACAAGTTAAACTATCCTAAAAAGAAATCTCTCTACTATACCTCCAGGCTTATTCCACTAAGAGTTCCTCCATATTTATGAGGTGTAAAACAAGAGAAGCAGGCTCGGATCTCACCCCGAGCAATGGAGACAAGTTATAAAACAGATCACAAATCGTTTCCCCAACAGCTTTTGATGCAGAAACCCTGCCCCAAAGGGTTGTATATGGAAAAATGTGTGTGTGTGTGAAAAAGTATGTCAGTTTGTTTTTTCTTAGTGAGGAATGTGTGTGTGTGATGTCACACACTTTTAGGGGGGAATTTGGGACATTATCAAGATATTGTAGGATATTAACTGGATATTGTAAACTTGTTACAAGCATCTGTCTCAACGTTTACATTTCTAAAATTCTTCAGAGCGATGCCGTAGGAAAACCGATTTTGTATCTTTAAATAATCAATTTTGTGCGTGACCTATAAAGAATCTTCTCGGCCAAGCTGTTTTAGAAAATCACATTTGGCGTCACTTGGAACACAACAAAGTTGTAAGAATAACTCTTCTGGTACCTCACTGCAGCTCGTTGAGAATGGTTCTCTAGCAAGATCCTGCTTTTGCTTTTAGTATAAATAAAAAAGTGAGATCCCATATTGACTCTAGGTAGACCTGAAATGTAATGGTTTAAAGAAGATCCCAAACTTGACCCTAGTAGAGCCTTTGTAAACATGAAATCTCATACAGGTTCGAGGTAGATCTTAATTTAAAAGGTACTTATCAGATCCAACATCGGCTCATGACAAAGGTTCTTTGTGGATCTCGTATGAGTTCTTAAAAATAAAGAAAATGGTTAAAACCAAACATTTGTTTTCTTGTTGTCATTTTAATTTTTTTAATTTCTGATATAAACAAAAGCCTCACAAGACATCAATACTTTTTTTTAGATATTTGGGAAACAGCACTTGGTATTTGGTAACTGGTACAATGACAGAAGTATTGCGATGTTCAGGTTGATGTCCATTTAACTGTCTGACTTAGTCCATGGTCTTTCCATCCATCTGGACTTTAATACATTTACTTTCCAATAGTCTGTCATGCAGCCAGTTTGTCAGGATTAGACTTGGAAACATTCGATTCTGGGAGCAAATTGACGTCCACCTGAATGCTGATGATGTTTCCACAAAAGTCGTTTTCACTAAAATCATACCAGAGATGAGATGAGAAATAAATAGAAAATATAGTAACTGACAAGGTAAGAAATTGTATTTTTTATTGAAATAATCATTTTCCTTCAAACTTTTCATTCGGCAAACTATCTCCCAAGTGCCGCATATACACCCTTGCAGACCTTTCGTCAATTAGTTGAGGTAATCTCAGAGACCATTTTAGTCTTTTCTTGTTATTGGCCAGTCTGAGAAATGACTTTGCAACTCTGACTAGAAGGCCAGCATCCAAAACTGGCCTCTTCACGGGTGATGTTCAGACTGGTGTGTTGTGGGTACTATTTGATAAAGCTGCCAGTTGGGGCCTGTGAAGCATCTGTTTCTCAAACTAGACACCATAATATAGACAATGTAATAGGTTTGTTCTGTTGCTCTCTTGTGCACCGGGACCTTCCATTTTCTTTCTATTCTGGTGCCTGTATGTGCTGTTCTGTACAGAGTGTAATACACAGTGCTGTATGAGATCAGTTTCTTGCCAAAATCTTGCGTGGAATGGCAAACAAGCAAGCACGTTTATTTATACAGCAGAATTCATACATAGAAGCAATTCACTGTGCTTTACAGAGGAAAAAAGAAGAAATAATAAAATACAGGCATGTTATAGCCTGTTTAATGCCATCGTGTACATTTAAAACATTACATCTCGGTATTAACAGTGTACATTTTATAATTATAGTAGCATTTTTTTTTGCTGAACAAGAATAGACTGACACGTTTCGGAAGGTCTTCATCTCTGGACATTTTTGAGCACTGTGATCAAACCCACAAACGCTGATGCCACAGATTCTTAACTAGTCTACAGACGGCCAGTTTTATTGCATCCGTAATCCGGTTTACAGCTCGTCTGCGGCGTCATTTACAACACCGCATTTCAGATACTTCGATCCTATTTCAATCGTCAAAAATATATCCCAAACTTTTTAACAGTGGTGTGTGTGTGAGCGTTATTTGCCTTTTCCTACGGAGGTGGTTGGAATATAGATTGTGTGTCACCTTCTTCTTCACATTTTGGTACTTGCTGCATATCTTTTTTTCTATCACCGTGTCCACTTTGCACTGTGAACTTGTACTAAAGGAGATTTTAATGGAGTTGCCTCTCCTGCCACCCCACCGCTATAAGCTCAGCATCAACTAAATGTTTCCGGAAATTGAGAAACAACGTTTTTGACCTTTCCCCCCGAAATCCGAGTAAATGTAAAAACAACCTAAGCGAGAGTCACAGAAGTACACGCCCGTCTGGCCCAGCTCAGATCCAGCTCAGATCCAGCTCAGATCCAGCTCAGATCCAGCTCAGATCCAGAACATACAGTCACTCCCCCTCCTGTTTCGATGCAGCCCAAACACGCCGACACAAACATCTCACTAACCTTGACTTCTGCATTTGTGAAGACGTGTCCGTAGAGCGGGCAGCCGTCAGCCACGGCCTCCTCCGAACACCATATGGTGTGGACATCTGCCCTGGATATCTCCTGAGGACTCTGTCATATGGTGCAGGCTGCCTCACGTCCGCCGACAAAAACCAGGACTCCTGTTCGTTAGTGAATGCGACAGAATGACGTCCTTATGTCAGAGTTCCCCGCTCTGGACCCGGGTAAGGTCTCCCTCTGGTGGATCTGGAGAGGTTGGCATCTGCACGCACCTGTCACCATTCCCGTAATCACACACCTGCACCAAGTCTTCAATCACCAGGGTATAAGAGGGAGAGCCTGACAACCAGCCGACGTCGGATTGTTACCTAGAGTCACGTATGTCGACCTCGGTCATATAAAGTCTCAGTCAGAAGAATTCTAGTCTTATCGAGAGCTGTTTGTTGTTTTGTGTCGTGTTAGTCCGTGTCCCGTACTTACCTCTTGTCTCGCCTCCTCCGTTAGTTTGTTCCTGTTCTGTTCCTGCACTCGGAGAATCACTGGACACCCTGCACGTTCTGGGATATCGTCACCTGGGATTCACCTTCATCACCGGCACTCCTCACCCCCGCTCCTGTCTGCTCATCACCATCAGTTGTTTTCCAAATAAAACATCCATTTGTTCACTTGCCATCTGACTGCCGTGTCATCGTTCTGCATTTGGGTTCTTCCTCATCACAACCCTGACAGAACAATCCGACCATACCATGGACCCAGCGAACTTGGACGCGGTACGCCAGGCGATATCATCCCAAGGAGCCATGTTAGGCCAGCACCAGTCCTCGCTTCAAGGAATAGTGGACAACCTGAGATCCCTGTCGGACAGCGTTGCCGCTATTCAGGCGCATCTCAACACACCACCCCAGCCTCCGGCACCCAGCCCGGCTGAACCAGTTTCGGTGGTCATGTCGATTCCCGACCGCGAGCCCCAGGTCCCCATGCCAGACAGATACGACGGACACAGTGGCAGGTGCCGTTCGTTTCTGATGCAGGTGGGACTGGTGTTTGAACAACAGCCCCGTTCTTACCCGAGCGAGAGAGCCAGGATTTCTTTTATACTCGGGCTACTACGCGGTGAGGCGTTGGAGTGGGCGTCGGCCGTATGGGAGAAGCAGGGCGCAATCACCCAGTCATGTGAGTTGTTCACCGCAGAGATGCGGAAGATTTTCGATCACCCCGTTCGGGGTAAGGACGCTTCGAAGCGACTATTGTCGATACGCCAAGGTTCACGTAGTGTAGCAGAGTATGGCATCGAGTTCCGTGTTCTGGCTGCGGAGAGTGGCTGGGACGAGGAGGCGCTACAGGGCGTCTTTTACAATGGATTAAATGAGGACATTAAGGACACGCTACTCTCCTATCCGGAGGCACAGGGCTTGGAGGAGTTGATCCGGCTAACCACACGGATTAATAACCGTAGTAGAGAGCGGAGACGTGAACAGGCTTCAGCACCAGGGAGAGCCCCTTGTCCCAGAGTCAACAACCCAGAGGGAATTACTGACCCCGAACCCATGCAATTGGGCCGTTACCAGATCTCGGAGGCGGAGCTTCGGCGCAGACGCACGTCCAACAGCTGTCTGTACTGTGGGAAATCGGGCCATTTTCTATCGTCTTGCCCATTGAAGGGGGGAAACGGTTCCGCTCACTAGAAGTAAGGAGGATTCTAGCGAGCGAGTGTCTAGGTCCCTCCTCCCACATATCTCGGACGCCGCTTAGGATTTCTGTTAGAAGGGGCACTACAGTGATGGAGGTGGAGGCACTCATTGACTCGGGGGCTGATGACAATTTTATGGACCACAAGCTGGTAAACCTTTTAGGACTCCGTAGAGTTCCTCTTCAGGAGGTTATTGAAGCTAACTCCTAGATGGCCGATTATTGGCCAGAATCACGGACAAGACGGAGCCGGTCCAGCTCCAAATTTCGGGTAACCACTTAGAGCAGATCAGTTTCCTTGTTTTTAAGTCTCCTAGAGTACCCGTGGTTCTGGGTTACCCCTGGTTAGCAAAGCACAATCCGACGGTCGACTGGTCCACTAACCGTGTTTTAAGTTGGAGTGATTTCTGTCTGGCTAATTGTCTTCAGTCTGCTCGTCCCCAGGGTGTTCAGCAGGAGAGTTCGGTGCCTGTTCCTGACCTCACTCTTGTACCTCCCGCCTATCACGACCTGGGTGAGGTGTTCAGTAAACAGCGGGCGTTATCTCTACCTCCTCATCGACCATATGACTGTCCCATAGAACTGCTGCCTGGGGTCGCCCTACCCAAGGGCAGACTCTACAACATCTCCAGGCCAGAGCGGGAGGCCATGGAGAACTACATCAAGGATTCATTGGCTGCTGGAATCATCCGTCCCTCGTCTTCTCCGCTGGGCGCAGGGTTCTTTTTTGTAAAGAAGAAGGATGGCACACTCAGGCCGTGCATAGACTATCGGGGGTTGAACAACATCTCGGTCAAGAACAAATACCCTTTACCTCTGATGAACACTGCTTTTGATTCCTTACAGGGCGCTACGGTGTTTACCAAGCTCGATCTACGCAACGCCTACCACCTGGTCCGCATCCGTGAGGGGGATGAATGGCTCACTGGATTCAACACTCCACTGGGTCACTTCGAGTACATGGTAATGCCATTCGGGTTAACAAATGCTCCGGCTGTCTTCCAGTGCCTGGTGAATGACGTGTTACGTGACATGCTGGGTCGCTTTGTTTTTGTCTACCTGGATGACATCCTAGTGTTTTCACAGAATCAGGAGGAACATCAGAGGCACGTCCGCCAGGTTCTACAGCGGCTGCTGGAGAACCGGCTCTTTGTGAAAGCAGAGAAGTGTGAATTTAACACCAGGTGCACAAGCTTTCTAGGCTATATCATCGCCCAGGGAGAGGTGAAGATGGATCCCAAGAAGGTGCAGGCCGTCCAGGAGTGGCCCAGACCCAACTCCCGCAAGGAGCTGCAAAGGTTTCTGGGGTTTGCGAACTTCTATAGACGGTTCATCCGTAATTACAGCCGGATTGCAGCCCCTCTAACAGACCTGACTTCCAGTCTCAGAGCGTTCCGGTGGTCTCCTGGGGCTGAGTCGGCCTTCCAGGAGCTCAGGGAGCGTTTTACATCGGCACCCGTCCTCTCCCAACCAGACCCGTCTCTACAGTTCGTGGTAGAATTTGACGCGTCGGAGGTCGGAGCCGGGCGGTGCTCTCCCAGAGAACCAAGGAGGACAACAAGCTTCATCCCTGTGCGTTCCTGTCTCACCGACTCTCCCCGGCGGAGAGTAACTATGACATTGGCAATAGGGAGTTGCTTGCGGTGAAGCTGGCCCTGGAGGAGTGGAGGCACTGGTTGGAGGGGGCGGAACAACCGTTTGTGGTGTGGACAGACCATAAGAACCTCGAATACATCCGGACAGCCAAACGGTTAAATTCCCGACAGGCCAGGTGGGCTCTGTTTTTTGGACGCTTTGATTTTGTCCTGTCTTACAGACCCGGATCCCAGAATGGGAAGCCTGATGCCTTGTCCAGGGTCTTCTCGAAGGAGGAGACGAGGAAGACGCCAGAGACCATCCTGCCACTGAGACGGGTTGTGGGAGCCCTCCAGTGGGGGATCGAAGGGAAGGTTCGGGCAGCCCTTAGGGGGGACCCGGGCCCAGGTAATGGCCCTCCGGGTAGGCTGTTTGTTCCCGAGGGGACGCGACCGGCAGTGCTGGAGTGGGGCCACTCGTCTAAACTGACCTGTCATCCTGGAGTGGCACGTACCATGTCCTTTCTGCGCCGTCGATTCTGGTGGCCGGCCATGGGTGAGGACACCCGGGCATACGTGGCGGCCTGTCCAGTGTGTGCGCAAAACAAGGGCTCAAACCGGCCCAGCGTGGGACTATTGAGGCCATTGCCAATCCCTCATCGTCCCTGGTCCCATCTGGCCATGGATTTCGTCACCGGACTTCCCGTGTCTGGAGGTAACACGGTGGTACTAACGGTAGTGGACCGGTTCAGCAAGTTTGCTCATTTCCTGCCGTTGCCCAAGCTCCCGTCGGCCAAGGAGACAGCGGAAATTATGGTAAGGGAGATATTCCGCATTCATGGTCTTCCTGTTGACATTGTCTCTGACCGTGGTCCTCAGTTTGCCTCAGCCTTGTGGAGGGCTTTCTGCACCGCCGTTGGAGCTACGGCCAGCCTCTCTTCCGGGTTCCATCCTCAGACTAACGGTCAGGCTGAGAGGGCCAACCAAAAGATGGAGTCGACCCTACGATGCCTGGCTTCCTCTAACCCCACGACCTGGTCTGAGCAGATCCCATGGGTGGAGTACGCGCACAATACGCTCCCCACTACAGCGACCGGTATGTCCCCCTTCCAGTGTGTTTACGGCTATCAGCCTCCACTATTCCCATCACAGGAGAAGGACCTGGCCGTACCATCGATACAGCAGCAGTTTCGCCGATGCCACCGGACATGGCATCGCGCCCGGATATCTCTGCTGAGAGCCTCAAATCAGTACCAGCAACAGGCTAACCGCCGACGCACTCCAGCACCATCCTACTCAGTGGGAGACAAGGTATGGCTGTCAACCAGGGACCTCCCCCTCCGCACCGAGTCCAGGAAACTGTCACCCAAGTTCATCGGTCCCTTCCCAATCCAACGTGTCATCAACCCCACTGTGGTCCGCCTCAAGCTCCCTCGGTCTCTTCGTGTACACCCATCATTCCATGTGTCCTGCATTAAACCTGTGTCCTTTTGTCGCCTCCTTCCCCCCCACCTCCTCGGCCGCCTCCCCGTATGATTGATGGGGCCCCGGCCTTCACGGTAAAGAAGATTATGGACTCTCGGAGCAGAGGGCGGGGTTACCAGTTTTTGGTAGACTGGGAGGGTTACGGTCCGGAGGAGAGGTGTTGGGTTTCCCGGCGTCTGATTCTGGATCCCAGCCTGATCCAGGACTTCTATCGGCGGAAGCCAGGAGCCCCAGGTGGACCGCCTGGTGGCGGTCGTGGGGGACGGGGTACTGTCAGAGTTCCCCGCTCTGGACCCGGGTAAGGTCTCCCTCTGGTGGATCTGGAGAGGTTGGCATCTGCACGCACCTGTCACCATTCCCGTAATCACACACCTGCACCAAGTCTTCAATCACCAGGGTATAAGAGGGAGAGCCTGACAACCAGCCGATGTCGGATTGTTACCTAGAGTCACGTATGTCGACCTCGGTCATATAAAGTCTCAGTCAGAAGAATTCTAGTCTTATCGAGAGCTGTTTGTTGTTTTGTGTCGTGTTAGTCCGTGTCCCGTACTTACCTCTTGTCTCGCCTCCTCCGTTAGTTTGTTCCTGTTCTGTTCCTGCACTCGGAGAATCACTGGACACCCTGCACGTTCTGGGATATCGTCACCTGGGATTCACCTTCATCACCGGCACTCCTCACCCCCGCTCCTGTCTGCTCATCACCATCAGTTGTTTTCCAAATAAAACATCCATTTGTTCACTTGCCATCTGACTGCCGTGTCATCGTTCTGCATTTGGGTTCTTCCTCATCACAACCCTGACACCTTACCCACGGAAAACAACAATATTTATATTCCTTATTCAATGTTTGATATGCACTCGCCATATGTGTTTATCTCTGGATGCCGCTTATTGGAATCATATCATGATCATGATAGAGCATCTGTGGTAGGTGCTGGACCAGCAAGTCTGATCCATGCCGACGACTCCACCTCAACCTTCACATGGCTAGGAGGTTCTGCTTCTAATGTCTTGGCGCCAGATACCAAAATGCATTTTCAGGGGTCGTGTGAAGTCCCTTACTCGACAAGTCAGCACTGTTTTGAGTGCACCTTCAGTCCTGGTCTGTATATATACTCATCGCATGTCATAACATGTAGATTTGGGTAAATAAGTATATGTTCAGATAACATGGTACACAAATAGTGAAATCAAACGACTTCTTTTAGGTAACGCCCGTTTCTCTGCGTTTGTCAACGTCTTCCCCGCTCAACGGCAGACTGGTCAGGAGACATTGAAGACCGAGAGGTAAGACAAGAAGACGATAAAAAGGAAAGAGAAGAAAATGAGAAAATACCACGGTGCGTGTTTCACAGACTGCCAGGCAATTTTTTTCAACAAGGAACGGTGCCGACTCCGGACTCTTTAACACATTTCCGAACAAGTGAAGAAAAAAAACGAGGCATAATATTTGTCTAGATCAAAGTCGCGCCGGCGATGTTCTAATTTATGACACCAGGGCGGCGACGTCACTCAGCCTAATGATCAAAGACACGCTAACAAGCAGGCCAATTAGTCGGTGAGGGCCATGTATAATGCAAAAGTCACACGGTGGAGGTGCTGGTTTGCAGAAATGAAAGGTTAGCGCGGAGATAACAAACACAGTTACAGTAGGTTAACCTTAACTCCAATAGTCACGATTCATACAATCATTTTTACGGTAATGTAAATAGCAAGCTAGCAAATGGCTGTCCAAACACATTGTTCCGTCCAATGTACTTCGAGTGTGTGGTGATCCGGAGGCTATTTAAGTTGCATTGCTACCACTTTTCGTCAGTGACAACACGTTTTTATTCATTACTGTGAAAAACAGTCTGTTTCGGCAAACATATTTGAATATGTTTTAAAAGGAACACCGTGCAACGGAATTGGCATAACGCAAACAAGTACTGTACATCGACCACCTGGAAATAGAAACCTCTTGTTTTTCATTGGTATTTTACACAGCTGTCCTTTTGGAAATACATTTTATATGTTTCTATTTATTTTAGTTCTATTTTACCAGGTAAGCCGATCGAGAGCCAGATCTTTTTTACAATCACGTCCTAGCTGAAGGCATTAACAGAGCAACATAAAACACTCAGCAACACATGAGAATGATACAATTATTTCAACTAGAGGTCAAATAAGTTACTCAAATTAGGAGATAATTATAAATACAACTGGAAATATAACTGCAAGCAGCAATATGGGGCCAAGCCCTGCAAGGCACAGCAAGCAGGCCAAGTATGGTTCAGAGCAAGCACAGCCAGCACATCAAGCACAGCAGCACAGCAAGCATTTAAGCACCAATAGAAGTGCAGAGCCGCAAGAACAAAAACAGCACAAATTGAATATACATGTAAATGAAGCACAGCAAGCATTTAAGCACCAACAGCAGTGCAGAGCCGGAAGGAATTGAAATGACAACTTTACACACAATTTTTGAAGTTGTCCCACATGGGACTTGAACCCACAACCAGAATGGTTCGGGATTCGAGATGCATGGTTTAGCCGATTAGCCGATTGCATTCTTAGGAACGGTAGCGAAAATCATAAATCTGTTCAGTCATATCTGTGCGGCTCGGTCCAAAGAACATCTGATCAAATGTTGGACATAATTGAGCAATATTTGAAGGAGGAGTAGTGAAAAAACTGTTTACCATTTGCTTCAATATGGCGGACAGTCACATTGTTGGAAAATGACAAACGAGATATCGTTGGAATTGGTATAAGCCAAGGAACATAATGACATAAAGAAATCAATTTTGAACTATATTTGCAAAAGTTATAAGCGTTTTTACAAAACACCTTGTACCTTTGGAACACTAGGTGGCACTGTGTTCAAACTTCTCGGGTACTTGAAAGCCATGCAAATGATGATTCATACCAAATTTGGTGAAGAAACTTCAAAAAGTTTAAAAGATATTGCAAATTATGACAGAAATGAAAAATGGCGGACACGTGGTACATCCCATCATGGCAAAATCGATATCCACGGATCCGGCATGATGCAAGGAATCCATAGATTCCACAATTATGATTTTCTGACAAACTGTTCAAAAGTTATTGGCCAAAATAGCAACTTTTCATATCTCATGACCCGTAGGTGGCGCTATACCCAACTTTAACATGGCACCTCCGAACATGCTTCTGATGAAGTGTACCAATTTTCGTTTCGATTGATCAAACTTTGGCCGAGATACAGCCTCTTAGCCAATTTTGGGTGGACCTTGTTAAGTTTGCGACACCATAACTTTTTAACAATAATGAATAAAAAAAATCTGTTCAGTCATTTCTATGCGGCTCAGTCCGAAGATCATTTGAGTACATGTTTGGACTAAATTTGACAAAATTTGAAGGAGGAGAAAATAAAAAACTGAATACTGTGCTTTTCAAAATGGCCACTACTGTAAAGAGCGGGGTCTTAATGTAAGGTATTGGTTGTAATCAGAATGATGAGAGGAATCAAATGTACTAAGACATAATGTCCCTAGATCAAAGGGTTCAAAAGTTATAACCATGTCAATGTTGAATATTTGAACTGGTGGTGGCGCTATAGGGTTGGTCCTGGAGACTCAAAATTTGGTCCAGTTGCTAATCATGACCATCACTAGAAGTGTGCCAAATTTCATCATTTTCCTATGTACGGTTCATAGGGCTGCCATAGACTTCCACCGGGAAGAATAATAATAATAATAATAATAATAATAAAACTAACGGATACAATAGGTGCTTGGCCCCTAATAAGGTGATAAGTTGCTTACAGTGCAAGATGACATAAAGACAGCCGGGTAAGACGCTATACAGGTGCAGCGGTCAGAGAGCAGATCAGACAGCAGATCAGACAGCTTTTAATAAAGGCTGATGAAAGAGTCAAGTTTAACCATCCTTTGATGTTGATTTCAGTCATTGGCAGCGTAATGACGACCGGATGTAGTAATGACTTCAGGGAAAGCGAATATTAGCTATCAACCAGAGAGCAGTTTTTGTGAGCTGAACTGAGCAGTAAGCTGGGTTAAAGAAGTGATATGTCTATGAGGGGCTTGGAGATAAGTTGTTAGCAGTAAATCTGGCTTTGCGTATGCAGCGATCGCTGGTTACCCAGAGCGTGAAGATCACCGGCGACAAAGCAGAGTGTGTTGTGGTAAACTAAGTCAAATTAATTACTAGCGGCGAACGTGTTTATCACTGAAGTCCAGAGCTGGTAGGATAGTCATTCGCATAAGTATGATTTTCAACAACGCTTTCTTGAGAAAAAAACTATTCTAGATTTGATTTTAGACTATAATGGGCTAATGTGGACTGGAAAGAGAATAAATGGTTTCACCAGGTATCAAACAAAGTTTCAGATTGAAGATCGTGTTATTTGGAGGTGAGAAGAAGCAGTGGTATTTGTAGGCGTTTCAATGAGGGGCTAGACGTTTCCAACTACAGAGAGGTGATTGAAGAAGTCCTGTTCCAGAAGACACACGACACTAAATTGAACTTTCACGATGAAATAACCTGTCGAGAAAGTCGTCTGAATAATTACAACATTAGCCTAATTAGTGGACGACACCACAGACAACACACTGTTAAATAGTTCCTTTCATATAAATTATAATCAAGGTCGAAGCCCTCGATGGCAACGAAACCGGGGGCTTCAAATAAAATTTCGCTTAGGGCCTCAAAAATTCAAGAGCAGGCGTTGAGTTTAGTGCACTATATTTAACCAGTCTTTCGGGGCTCTGAAATACGGTCACTAAAGAATAGGTTGACTTTCTCCATCTTCTCCTCGTTGTAAATAGTTCAGATATACACAGGAGACTCAGGGTTCAATGAACATTTGTATTGAACTTCACACAGTCGCATACAGGCAAGTCCTCCAACTAAAACCCAAAACTTACTTCCATCCGGCGCGAGCCTTCCCGGTAACGCGCAGCTTGCATACGTAACAGAATGCCCTTAAAGCCATAGTCACATTTACATGTGCACATTATATGACATCTCCCCTTTTATGTTTTGTTTCTCTGAGGATACCCAAAGATATCCTGACTGTTCTTATAACTGAACATTTGAACGGTACTACACTTGATTAAACAGTAGGCTTAACTCATTAAACATTACTCTGTGCAATATATAAACGAGCATTAGAACGTAAGCACTCTTAGCAGTGTAAATAAACTTTTCAGTCCACAAACATTTCCTTTACATCATCTTCTTCCCTCCCCACAGTGCATGGCTCCAAAGATTAACAAAAATATCCCCATCTTTACAGATTTAACCTTTCAACAGGTTTACTCAGTCTACCAGACCGGGTGTGGGGCAGTCCAGTCTGTATTTCTGGCGGTTTGACACTTGGGGTTGGCAATGCAGCATCCGTGGAGACTGTGGGGTCAGGCTGCTGTGTGGCAGCACCTTGCTGCAGTTCATCCGGAGCTAGAGGGTGAGTGTCTCCCGCCACAGGAGGAACATGCTGCAAGTGACGCCGGTTGCGTCTCAAAGTTGCTCCCTGAGGTGTTTCAATGACAAAGGAGCGTGGTGTGGTGCTGTCTCCCAAGACAACAGCAGGTGTTCTCCAGGCTTTCTGATGGTCCAGCTTTATGAGTACGGGATCACCTGGCTTTACAGAAGGCAAGGGCCTAGCTCCATGGCGCTGATTAAAGTAGAATGCTTGTTTCCCCTTTTCCAATGCATCCTTAGTCCTGACCGTTTCCAGATCAGGCCATCGGGGCTGTAGATTTGCCTCCAGTGTCGGAAGGGTTGTCTTTATCTTCCTGCCCATGAGCAGCTCTGCCGGGCTCACGCCTGTGGTGGTGCAAGGCGTTGACCGATAGCACATAAGGGCAAGCAGAGGGTCTTTCTGCGTCAAGATTCTTTTAGCGGTCTGAACCCCTCTCTCTGCATGTCCGTTCCCTTGAGGGTTGTGTGGACTAGAAGTGATGTGTATAAAGTCAAACTCTATTGCAAAGTCTTTGAATTCCTGACATGAAAATTGAGGCCCATTGTCAGACACGACCTCGTCTGGACAGCCAAATCTTGCAAACACTGCCTTCAACTTCAAGATTACCTGCGAGGCAGTGGTTGTCGGCAGGTGAAGTATTTCCAGGAAACGGGAAAAATAGTCAGACACGACAAGGTAAGTGTGTTTGTTATGATCACACAGGTCCATCGCAAGTCTCTTCCAAGGCCGGTCAGGAAGGGGGGTAGAGATGAGAGGTTCTTTCCGCTGGCTGGGTTTCCTCTCACGGCATACCTGACAAGACTGGACTTTTTTCTGGATTTCTGATGAGATGCTGGGCCACCATACGGACGCATGGGCTCGCTCTCTACACTTTGTCAAACCTTGGTGTCCGTCATGTATTCGGTCCAGGATGTCTGTTCTAAGCACATCTGGAATCACCATACGGCTACCTCTGATGACGATCCCATCGCACTCTGAGAATTCAGCTTTCATGGGAAAATATTCTCTGATTGCTCCTGGGACCTGGCCTATGTACTCTGGCCACCCTGACTTTATGAACTGCAACACCAGTTGAAGGTTACTGTCGGCTGCTGTAGCTGTCTTTATGGCCTCAAGCTTACGTGGGGATGTAGGCAGGGCGTCTACCACGGCTGCTACATAGCATGCTACGTCTGAGTGAGTTTCCGTCTCCGTTTCCAGGGACTGTAATGGACTCCGTGAGAGTGTGTCGGCCACCGCTAGGGTCTTCCCTGGTGCATATTCGGCCATCGGTTTAAATCTCATAAGTCTCATGAGTAGTCTTTGGCACCGTATTGGCACTTTGTCTAGGTCTTTCTGATTCATGAGTGGCACCAGAGGTTTGTGGTCCGTTACTAACTTGAAGCTCTCAAGGCCACACAGGTACTTTTCAAATTTCTCACAGGCCCAGACGCACGCCAAACACTCTTTCTCTATCTGTGCATATCTGGTCTCGGCATCCGACAGGCTACGTGAGCAGTATGCCACAGGTTTCCATTCCTCGTCATGTAGCTGCATCAACACTCCTCCTATACCATAACTGCTGGCATCAGCAGAGACAGCGGTAGGCCGGTTCACATCGTAGAACTTCAGGACTGGAGAAGTGGACAGGATGTCTTTAATCTGCTGGAATGCCTCCTGTTGGGAGTGGTCCCACGTCCATACTGACTTGGACTTTAACAGATCATAAAGTGGGTTACACTCTGTAGACAAATTTGGAATGTATTTCCCCAAGTAATTGAACATGCCCAAAATACGCTTTAGGTCTTGCACGTTCTGTGGTGGTGGGAGCTCGCGAATTGCCTTGACTTTTTCAGGGTCAGGTCTTACACCTGATTTGTCAATGACATGACCCAGGAAGTGAAGCTGGTCCTGCCTAAACTTACACTTTTCTTTGTTTAGCTTTAGGCCAGCTGACTCGATCCTTTCCAGCACCTTGCTGAGACGTTGGTCGTGCTGCTCTGGTGTATCTCCATACACTAGGACATCATCCATGAAGATAGCCACGCCCAACAGGCCATTGAGGGTCTCTGTCATTTTGCGTTGGAAGATTTCCGGAGCACTTGTGATTCCAAATGGGAGTCTTTTAAATGCATATCGGCCAAAGGGTGTTATGAAGGTGGTTAATTTGGTGCTTTCAGGGTGTAGAGGTATCTGCCAAAACCCGGAGGCGGCATCCAGTGACGTGAACATGGTTGCGCCACTGAGTTTAGCTGTAATTTCCTCAGCAGTTGGAAGGACGTACCTCTCTCTCCTTACAGTCTCGTTTAACCTCTTCAAATCAACACAGATGCGCACTTTCCCATTTTCCTTGGAACTGGCACCATAGGCGCGCACCAGTCAGTGGGCTCCGTCACAGGCTCAATCACCTCATTTTCCTCCATTCGTTTTAATTCCTCTTTTACTTTTTGCAGTAGAGGCAACGGGACACGACGAGCAGTGTGCACTGCGTATGGCTCAGCATTATCTCTTAACCGGATTTTAACAGGTTCGGTTTTGAGTGTTCCGTGCTCACCGAATGCTGTGTGGACTTCCTCGACACGTTTCACAAGCCCCATGGTCATTGCGGTGGCTCTGCCTAGCAGATTGTTTGCGTTGTGGCCATCGATGACGTATACTGGAAAACTGTATGGATTTCTTTTATATTCTGTGCTTGCTTGGAACTTTCCTAAACAGTCCAACGGACCACCTGGACTGCACAGTGTGATATTAGATGGCTCCAATTTCTTGTTGGGAACTAGTTTGTTAAACTCCTCTGCTCCCATTATGTTTACATCTGCACCCGTGTCAATTTTAAATTTGACCGGTGTTGCTCCAATTGTAAACTCTATTGTCCATCGTTCATCACTTGTGTTTTTATTTGTGACTGCACCCAGAAAGTATGGTGTCTGTGAAACAGTCTCTGTCACTTCTCTGACTGTTTTACTATAACATTTCTTTTCCCAGTGACCCGCCTTCTTACACTTGTTGCATGTGGAGTTCTTGGCTGGGCACCTTTCTGGATCGCTGTGTTTTAATTTTCCACATTTTCCACAGTTTGAGTCTGCTTGATAATTTTCTCTTTTAGGTTTCCACTTGGGCTTTCCTCTGCCTAATCCTCTCCCGCGAATTTCCTGTACTGCTGCATGTGACTCCCCTGCAGGTGAACTTGGAGGGCAACCTCTTCAGACTGGCGAACAGTTGTAATCGTTTGGGCAAGTGTAAGATCAGCCATTAGCTGCAATTTACGTGACAAGTCCTTGTCCAAAATGCCCACAACAATGCGGTCGCGGATGTGTTCGTCTTTATTTACCCCAAAGTCACAGTGTTCTGATAGCTCATATAGGGCTCTGATAAACATTTCAGCTTTCTCACCAGGCCGCTGTGATCGCTGGTGAAAACAGGCGCGCTCGTGAATCACGTTGCGTTTAGGATAGAAGTATGCGTCGTATTTTCCCAACACAACGTCAATCTTCTCCTCATCCCCCTCCGTTTCAAATGTGAAAGACTTGAAAATGTTTTCAGCCTCAGGTCCCATGGCATAAATCAGCGAACTGACCTGCACGTCGCCGTCCTCTTTACTCAGTTTAGTGGCCAGCCGAAATCGCAGGAAACGTTGTTTCCAGTCAGCCCATTCATTTGGACGATCAAAAGCAAAACTTTCCGGTGGATGAAACTTGGCCATCTTTTTAGAGAAGCAATGTGTCCGTCAAACACTTCTGACACCATGTAAATAGTTCAGATATACACAGGAGACTCAGGGTTCAATGAACATTTGTATTGAACTTCACACAGTCGCATACAGGCAAGTCCTCCAACTAAAACCCAAAACTTACTTCCATCCGGCGCGAGCCTTCCCGGTAACGCGCAGCTTGCATACGTAACAGAATGCCCTTAAAGCCATAGTCACATTTACATGTGCACATTATATGACACTCGTCACTTGCTAGTTTCTCTCTCGACGGCTCACCTTTTCCAGAGGGCACATTCCACATCCAACGAAAATCCCATGTATAATTCAACGCCTTAATTCCACCTTTTCCTTTTCCTTGAAACCTCCGAAGCCAATTCTTCCTCGTGGATTTGGAAGAACACCTTCACGGCAGCCTCAGCCTGCAATTGAACTGTGAAACTCGGTTGATTTTCTTTCTCAGTGTTCGACGATTACTCACAGCCTTGGCTAGTAACTGTCTCCACCAATAGCACCACAGATACTGTAAATCACAGCTTCAGATCAGATATGCGTTCTTTGGGCAGCACGGTTCATTACTGGTTGTCCTCCCTCTAATGGACGTTGATGGGTCGTCGTTTAATAGCACAACTCACATTGGTGCATAGTTGCAGATCAGTCTACTAGCATCTCCGATGGACTCGTTAGTCAAAGGGCTTTCGTTTTTTTCTTTTAAGTGCAACGCTTTTGGTTTTTTAGATCTTACCCATGCTGTTAAATGTCTGGCCTACTATTATTTTGAGACGGCCATCATTGTGGAGGACGAGTGACTACACCTCCTTCAATTTAGTTCCAGACTTCTTCAAACGAAGTTTCGCTTGGATGTTTTTGCCGTACCGTTACGGAGACAGACGGTGCATATCTTCTCTCCGACTCTAACGCGGAAAGAGAAACATTACGTCCGATATCGTCCCAGATATAGGGACTCAGATTATCAGCTGATTGGACCATTTCAGTGCGGCGAAACACGAGGGTCGCATCCCAAATGGCAACCTATTCCCTGTGTAGGGTCCCGTAGCCATATATGGGTCCTGGTCTGAGGTAGTGTACAATATAGGGAATAGCTCCATTTGGGACACAGCCACACGGACATATGAAGTAGATTGAATGAGCGTGAACAGCTTGAGGCGACGCCAGGACGCCCCGATACAGGATCGAGTTGGATAAGTCACAGATGTGTGTCCGGTCTGATATGCGGACTGGATCCCAAATGACACACTATTCCCTATCCATGCACACTTCACCTCCATTGACTTGAGGATTATGGATCTTGGCCAAAAGTAGTGCACTATGTAGTAAATAGAGGGTCGTTTGGACCTACCAGCGGATCTTCGGGTTAGGGTTTCACGTTGGCTCAAGGTTCGGTTGATACCGACCATAAAGAACAAAACATTACAAAAACAAAATCTTTTGACATAATCCTCTCTGGCGGAGAGTGCTCCGACCTGGCGCCTGGATTTGAGGTATGATTTATTCAGATGGACACCATTATCCGTGGATATATATATCACCACGGCCATTAGATCTGACTCTGCATGCAATGAAATTACATTAGCGACGTTTAGCTTTGAAAGAAATGGATGAGGAATCGGAGTCGAAATGATTTCAGGTATTTAATGAATCATTTATGAGTGGGATTGGATCGGGTCTGTTGCTGCTGGGGAATCTTTGGAAACAACTCACTGATTTCGCCCGTAGTTCTGGGAGTGTGTGCATTGCTTGTGTTAGTGAGTTTGGTGGTTGCGGGAGAGTGCATGGGAATTCTGGGAAAATGTGTGCGGATTGTGGGAATGAGTATGGGGAATTGAGACATTTTGACATTTTGCCGGGAACTGGGACATTTTTACATTTTGCCGGGAACTGGGACATTTTGACATTTTGCCGGGAACTGGGACATTTTGAAAAATAATAAAAATAATAACTAGTCCTATAGCATCTGTACATGCTGTCCTGTATCAAGTTAAGCCCGAAAGAGTAAGGCCATGAATGAACCGGGACGTGAGCACCAGCCAGGCGGGACAAGCTACTTCCTGGTGGATGCATGAGTTAAACGGCACGTTATTGCATTAGACGCGTGTAAGCCAACCGGTTTATTCTGGTTTATTCCGGTTTATTTCCGGCTTTATTCCGGTTGGAGACAGCGATGTTCCTTTTTATCACTGCCTGTATCGATAGCCAGTGCCGAGCAGTCCATTCCCAGGTGGAAAATAATTCACTTCTACGCGACCAGGAGCATGGGAGTTGGTCGGCCATTCTGTCCATCGTAAACACCGGGATTTGAATGCTACAGTCAAATGCCTGTCAAATGCCAATCAAATGAGTGAGCAAGGCGATGTTTTTACGGGGCAGGCTAGCCAGACGGCCAACATAAATCAAGCTTTATTGAGACGGATTTTCGCTGCTTGTCAATCTGTGGCTATGCTCAATCTGCCTTAAAAACGTGTTCTGGTACGCTAAGCCAGTTTGTTGGCGTCATGGCCTTATACATTAAACTGGGTTGACAGAATAAAAGTGCATTGTATACAGTTAAAAGGCCTGCAGGCATTCAGGCAATCTTTTTGTATTCTCCACCTGATTGATTTGCTGGTGTTTTATCCATAGCCCTCTACCAGACGCAGATGATTTGAAACACCGGTTTGACCCGTTTTCCTGCCGTGCATAACTTTAGAAAGCATTCACCGGGTCATTTGCTGTTTTTCAGTGTTTCTGTCAAGAGATGAATCACTGCATTGGTGGTGATTGTGGCCCCTAGTATTTTGGGACACCCTGGGCCCTCGTGATTGAGCTATGCTATTGGTATGTGGTGTCCTGTCTCCCTGTTCACTGGTTATCTGAAATATTTACCCGGTGTCCAGTATCCCCATGTTCCAGCTATATAATATCTGTCCATATTGTCCTTTCTCGCCGTTTACAGCCACACATAACCTGTACACTGTGTCTTGAATCACCAGCGTGCGGACATATGCAGCCCGTCACCTGTTCCTTTCTCTCCCGGTCACTGGGCCGTGTCGTTTTCTTATCATTGAATCACCACGGTTTGTCAACGCCCAGTAGGGTAAACTTTCCCTGGTGGATTCTCTCTCGTTGACCTACAACACGTATCAGTATACAGCTTAATATCCCAGTCAAAACACAGCCAAGCGTCCCTGTTAAAGGATTAAACCATCCATATTGGATTCCCGGCCAAATCTCACACCGCTTCGGCAGAAGCAAACTCGCTCAGCTGTTCATCACATGCTTTGTTGTCTCGTTCTCTTCCGTTAATTTCTCCTGTATCTGTCGTTTGCTCTCTTCTTTCACTTTGTCTCCCCACCTGACACCTCCCCCTCCCCCCCCCAGACACACACACACACGCATACACACACACAACCCCTCCCTCCCTCCCTCGACACACACAAACAGACACATACACACAGAACCCCACCATCCACACACACACACACACACACATACACACACAACCACCCTCGACACACAAACATCCACACACACCGTTACACACAAACACAGACATACACACAGACACCCCCCCACACACACAAACACCCACACACACACACGCCACCAGGTCCCCCCCACACACACACACACCTGCTATGTTTCTCTAATGACCGTCTTGTGTTGACATTCAAGTCCTTTGTACCAATTATGGCTCACAATCATCCTCATTAGACCACAGTTATGGTCAAATTTGAGGTATTAAAACAAATAAGGGCCCGATTACAGCCAACCACTAGCCATCTGTGTTTAATTATAGAACAGAAATGCCAATACTTGGGTCTTTTACTCCATATGGAAAGAGTGGAGACGTAATGGAGAACGGTTGTTTGTTTTGTTGTCTGGGTAGCGGCTGGTTTAAAGGCTGGTGAAGGTTGCGTGACAACATATTACAACAGTGTTACTCTGAGAAGGATGCCAGGAGGTGTTTCACAGAGGGTGGCCCTGCATAAAAGAAAGAACGGTAACAGATGGTTCAATACCTACACACAGTATTGACGATGAATGGTTCTGCTAAAACCTACATACTGAACATCTTACTGTAATACTACTGTTAGCTACATACTGTAAAATACATCTCAATACTACTGTTAGCTACATACTGTAAAATACATCTCAATACTACTGTTAGCTACATACTGTAAAATACATCTCAATACTACTGTTAGCTACATACTGTAAAATACATCTCAATACTACTGTTAGCTACATACTGTAAAATACATCTGAATATTACTGTTAGCTACAATGTAAATTACATGTCAATACTACTGTTAGCTACATACTGTAAAATACATCTCAATACTATTGTTACCTTTGTACTGTACAACACATCTCAGTACTACAATTACTTCCATACTTTACATCTGAATACGACAATATTACCATCATACTGTACAATACATCTCAATTCTACTGGTAGATATTACAGGCCAATACAACACGCTAACCTTATCACGTATCCGCTTCCAATCTTTCTATTTTTCACTCACCCATTCTCTCTCACTCTCAGCTAGGGGACAGGTTTATGTGTGGGGATCTGCTAGACCAGGAAGTGGGAACTGTTAATTAGTTTGAGTTATGCATTCACACACACACACACTCACACACACACACACACACACACACACACACACACACACACACACACACACACACACACACACACACACACACACACAGCCTGGTATGGGGGCTCCTGTTAACGCCACATAAATAAGTCAGGAGGTTTTCAATATCTAATCATGTCTGTGTCAGTTTAATTAACACATTGACTAAACTCTACCTCCGCCTCTCGTGCCGCTCACCACAGACCCTTTACACCATGCGGCCATTAGCTGTCTTCACAGATCTGTCAGAACACGGCCTGGATGCACTTACACACACACACGCCAGAGCTACACGCTCTCCTCGAATGGTTAATTTCCCCTAGTTAATATAGAACAAATCTGCGTTTGATGGCTTGCCTGTGTCGCGCTTGTTCATTTGGGAGGAACAGGACGAGGACTGGGCTTGTCACTGTCACCTGATTCGCAGCCATGAGAATAAGAGCGGGAGAGGAGAAACAGAGAGAGAGAGATAAATGGAGAACAGATAAAGAGAGAACGGAGAGAAGAGGAGGAGAGGAGGAACTGCGGAAGAGGAAGTGGAAAACAGATAAAGAGAGAACGGAGAGAAGAGGAGATGAGGAACTGGGGAAGAGAAATGGAAAACAGATAAAGAGAGAAGAGGAGATGAGGAACTGGGGAAGAGAAATGGAGAACAGATAAAGACGGAATGGAGAGAAGAGGAGAGGAGGAACTGGGGAAGAGGAAGTGGAAAACAGATAAAGAGAGAACGGAGAGAAGAGGAGATGAGGAACTGGGGAAGAGAAATGGAGAACAGATAAAGACGGAATGGAGAGAAGAGGAGAGGAGGAACTGGGGAAGAGGAAGTGGAAAACAAAAAAGAAGGTGAAGCGGAGGAGGTGAAGTATAGAAAACAGGTGTAACGAAGGAAGAGAAGTGGAAAACAGAAAAAGACAAAAACAGAGGAGAAACAGAGGAAGAGAAGTGGAAAACAGAGAAACTGGGGAAGAGAGCATTTGACAATGCAAAGACACCGATCACTATTCCATTGGCGTGTCAACATGTATCGCAGGCCTTTAACAAGACTCTCTGGACTACATTGTTTGTTTGTGCATCTGTGTGTGTGCCTGTGTGTGTGTGTGTGTGTGTGTGTGTGTGTGTGTGTGTGTGTGACAGAAACAGAGTGAAATTACACGACAGAGATGGGGAGAGACATTTCACCAACATGATGTTATATTAAAACGTATTCTAATGCAAACCCCAAATGAATATGTCCGAGTACAAGGGCATTTTCACATGTTCATACCAGGCACGTGCAGGGGGGGGGGGGTTGGGTGCTTGATCACCTGTCCCTTTGCCCCTTGGTGCCCAAAGTGCCCTTTTGTCCAGGCAAAATTTCCTCAATTTAAAAAAAAAAACATGCCCTTTTGTTAATGCCTGCCCATGTCCAATCTAAATATTAGTAACATTTATGAATAATAATTTCGCCATAAATAAAATGATCCACATGATGACCTTTCACCTGACGACGACGACCTCATTATAACGGATATTTTCGACCTCATCACAGCGGATATTTTCCACACCGCGGCATCTGGTAAGTGCTGTTTCATTCTCCGCGAATTGATTTTGATGTTTGTTTACTTATTATTATTATTTTACAAGAACGATGTGATGTGAAGGGATGCAGATATATGTTGTTTATACTGCTGTTATAGCCTGTAGTGTAAGTAAAGTTAGCGTGCTGTTTGAGGGAGAAAGTTTCACAGGCATCTAGGGGCTCTGGTCTTTGTTGTTATTTGACTAAACTATTATTATATTACATTATTTTTTTAAACGTAGAGTGCCTTAAAAAAATTATAACAACACTGGTAAGGCTTATTCAGATTTTCTCATTCTCTTAATTATCATTATACAAATCAAAACAATAGCAACAGTGTTTACAAAGGCAAGATCACTATAGCCTGTAAACTCAATAATATCTCTCTGGAAATAAATGTAAAAAATATCAAATGATCAATCAAAATCCAACTACATTTCATAGTCACAATGCAATTTGAAGTCATGATCACAGATAAATTTACTTTTTTGAATCTGGTATCTTATTTTCTCTACCTGCAGCTCTTGGTGTGGGAGCATCTCCCTGACGCCCTCTTATTTTCTTGGAGAAGTCAGCCTTGACAGGTCAGTAAGCAAGTTCCAAACACTGTCAGCAATATCTACATATTGTCATGGTCACATAACAATTGTTTAATCAGCTAATATATCTCCTATATGTTTGTTGTTTTAATGTCTACAGTCAACACCAGTATCAGCAGCAGCAACAACAACAACAAAGGCAGCATACTCAGTCAAGGACTTTTTGCTGTATTTTTTTTCTGTTTAATGTGACTATTAATGTAACTCTTGTGTTTTTGCAATTCAGTTTTTGCCATCAAAATAGCCACACATGCTCACATGGCATTGAATAAAACTATATTGTACTGTATGAAACATGGGCCACGTCGATTTTACTATAACAGTTTCTATAGTTTTTACTATAACAGCTGTTCTTAATTATTTTTGTAGTGTAAAAAGTTTTAAATATTAATGGCGTTAATTACACAAACTCATAATGGTTCCCATGCCAGATTTTAGTGTGAATCCCATTTGTTGGTGTCAGTGCCCTATTTAATGTAGCACATCTGTATTGTTGTGTTCTCCCAAAAATATCCCCTGCCCCTCCCTTACCTCTTCCCATTCTAATCTGCATGTTGAAGAGGTAGGTAGTCAATATTGTCCCAAGACAACACTCATCTATTTTAAATGTTTAAACAAATGTATAAGGTTTATATAGCCACAAACACACAATGATATTGACAAATGTATGTATTTTAGTTATTTATGTCTTTCACATTTTGTGATTTGGAAGTACTATGTGAGTTAACTAGCAACTACAAACCAAAGTACATTTCATCGTTGGGATAGCTTAATTATTAATATCAATTTTGTTCTGTGTTGTAACTTCATATTTTACAGAGAAAGCTTTTGGGAAAGTATTGGGACAGGACACAGTTTTATGTTTGGATGTTGTCACTTGTTTTATCAGGTATGTTATGTGTTTTTGTGATGCTAAGTGACTGTTCATAAGCGTACTTCACTTTACCTCAGCCCATTCTATTCTGCATGTTGAAGAGAGAAAGCTTTTGGGAAAGTATTGGGACAGGACACAGTTTTATGTTTGGATGTTGTCACTTGTTTTATCAGAATAAAAACTAAAAAAGAACATCCGCGATCCTTAAGTCATCTATACGCCGAAGAAAGACACAACGCAGAGACGATTTTAAACCGGCTACACCAGAACAGAGAAGAAAAAGACATTAGGTTAAGACAACTTTTTAAAGTTGGACAGAAAATCTTTTTTTAACTTTTAAACTTAAAATTGTCTTTTTTCTATTCTGTTTCTTTTTCAAAACTGCATCACAGCATTTGCTTCTGTATCAAATTTACATAATCACCCGTATCGATACGCGCATCGGCAAGGAATGCTTCACAATATATTTCTGTATTGATATTTTGAACACCGCTATTTAAAGCCTTGTTCAATGTGCCCCTTTTATACTTTGAGCACCTGCCCCTCCTAAGGTCTCTGCACGGCCCTGGTTCATACTTACATAGGATGATGTCCGGTAATAAGGTAGAATCACATTTTCAGAACTTTCTAGAGCAATGTGGATTGGTCGAAGATGCAGTGCATTTGAATAAATAATAGATCCAATCAAGAATAGATCTGACACCACACATATCGGTGCACCAATCAAATGCTACAGTCGGCACGCATGTAAATAAACCAGATGCCACACAGACTGTATCCACTCATAACTGGACAGTGTGTTCCCTGGCAGTATCAGAAGTGAAGACAAGAGACAAAATGCTATGTGCCTCCGCAGATTGGTACACAAGACGCCATGTTATATTCGGGAACATACCTCTTCTGAAAAAAAAACAACTGCAAACAGCTACAGAGGAGCAAGCCCATTAAGTAAGTATCAAGGTTCGATGCCATTGACCTGCTTGCTGGTGTTTTTGCGTCGTCAGCCTCAGCCACAGGCTCGCTGGTTTCGGTCAAGTGAACTGAGTTATTGATACGGAGTCGTACAGAGTCGGGAATCGTTTATAACGGCTGGAAGCAGCAGACAAAGAACCAGTCTTTGATTTACCGACGGGGCACAATTATGATTGGAAAAGGATGCAATTTATTGGTGAGTTGTATTAATCGTATTGAATCGCATTAATCTGTTCGCATTAATGCATTCCCTTAACAAGCTAGACTGTACATGAAAACACTTGAAACATTTTTAAATCATGATTGTCCGTTTAATATCTGCAGTGTAGCTGTAACGGTCAGTCACACGTCTGATTCGCTCTTATCCATGTAATCATGTTTCTCCCAGGTGGGTTCAGTGGACTTGCCGTGCCTCTGGTACATAAAGACAGGTTGTCTCTGCTGACACTCTCAAAAAACCACTAGGCTTTGTCAAATATCTGCTTTCAAGGACTACTAGGCTTTGTCAAATGTCTGCTCTCAAGGGAAACCGACACACACACACACAACACTGAGTGACTGAAAAAACAGCACACATACAGCACAAACACACACACACAGTTTGATACAACACACATAAGCAGAATGACAAACCGGCAGACAGACAGACAGACGGACAGACAGACAAACATGGATGATCAATACATGACGATCAAAATCTCCGCCTAGAATCAGTGCAGGAAATTTGATCCAAAGTCTCATGGCCCGATATAGATGTGCCCAGCACAACATCAACACGGACTGACAGGCACAGTCTGTCTTTGTCTCACACACACCCACACAATCAGCCAATATGGGAGAAAGTTGCTTGTTAAAAAAGAAACTGTTTCATCTTGCGGTGCCAATCAAGCTGCCAGAGAGAGTGTTTCCCGGACAACGCTGTCAAAGCATGAGATGGCTCCCAACTGTAAGCGTGCTCCCTCCCTCCCTCCTTCCTCCCTCCCTCCCTCCCTCCCTCCCTCGCTTTCCCTCTCCCTCTCTCCCTCCCTCCCTCTCTCCCTCCCTCTCTCTCTCTCCCTCTCTCTCTCTCTCCCTCTCTCTCTCTCCCTCTCCCTCCCTCCCTCCTTCTCTCTCTGTCTCCCTCTCCCTCTCTCCATCTCTCTCTCCCTCTCTCTTTCTCTCTCTCAGACGTGTTCATGCACACAGCACACACACGTATTAGCATGCAGGCACACGCAAACACAGAGCGATGAGACAAAACGCTACGACCAGGTGTACTTCCTCTGTCCAGGGTCTGTGTTCTTTTGCCCATCTTAGTCTCTTTATTCGCCAGTTTGAGATATAGCTTTTTCTCAGCAACTCTGCCAAGAATTACATTTTCTTCCCGGATGGAATAGCCATCATTTCTCGGTACAAGAGCGGCCTGACGAGTTTCAGAAGACAAATCTGTGTTACAGACCTTTTTGAGTCTACAATCAAACCCAGAATTGCTGATGCATGATTTGATTAAACTAATCTAAACATACAGATGTTGAATCTGAACATTGAGATACAGAATCTGAACATACAGATGTTGAATCTGAACATTGAGATACAGAATCTGAACATACAGATGTTGAATCTGAACATACAGATGCTGAATCTGAACATACAGATGTTGAATCTGAACATACAGATGCTGAATCTGAACATACAGATGCTGAATCTGAACATACAGATGTTGAATCTGAACATACAGATGCTGAATCTGAACATACAGATGCTGAATCTGAACATACTGATGTTGAATCTGAACATACAGATGCTGAATCTGAACATGGTCCCGCAGTAGACCTTCTGTCAGTTCGGACCAGCTGGGTGTTGACGTCGACGAGCCCTGGACGCCCAACAGCCTGTAGCCGGGTTTGTGGTTGGTCCTTCCTCGGACCCTGTCAGTAGGTGCTCACTACATCTGACGGGGAGCACCCCACAAGCCTCGCAGTTTCAGAGATGCTCTGACCCAGTCGTCTGGCCATGACAACTTGGCCCATGTCAAATCTCCTCTAGTCCAACGCGCCGACGACAAGAAACATTGATCGTTGGCTTACCGTCTAATCGACCCAGACCTTAACACGTGCCTTGTTAGGAGATGATCGACGTTCACTTCGCCTGTGAGTGGTCATTACGATTTGGCTCGTCAGCGCGTTGTTTTCACATGCACATTAGAAGACCCATATAGACGTGTACAAAGAAAAGAGAGACAAAAACCCACACGCCTGAGTGAGAGAGACCGTTACAGAGAGTCTGCAGGTCTCCAGGACTCAGCGGAAGATATGTGTCTTTCGTACATACTGTCCTCTTCCTCTCTCTTTCCTCATCTCTCTTTTCCCTGCCTCCTCTTTTGCTTGGCCTATAACTGCTGCAGTAGATGTCAGGAGACAAATGTGAATGTGGCCTCGTCCTCGCCCGTCTCCGGCTTGCACCTCTTATCAGTCCTTGTTACAGAACAGTTTAGTGGCGCTCTGATGGGTTATGAGAATAGAGCTTACGTATATGTACTGGGAGCCGTAACTCCTGCATTGTGTGCACTAAACACACGCTAACAGTTTACATGCACGCCTTCTAACCTGAGGTCGGCTTGTGGAGTTGAGTCAGGGTGTGTGTGTGTGCTCTGTACTTGTAGGGGTGTGTCTTCACCCTATTGAACTTGATGGTGATGAGGTAACCCACTCGCTGCTTCCGGACTCCTGCGGTTTTGAACTATAAGTTCAACCACAACAGCCAGAAGAGGACTGGCCACTCCTCAGAGCATGGTTCCTCTCCAGGTTTCTTTCGAAATTAGACCCATCAGGGAGTTTTTCCTAGCCTCTGTGTATCAACGTGTTGTTCTCTGTTGTTCTCTGTCGGGTTCAGGCTGGGTGTTGGTAAAATCCCTTTGCTGTAAAAAGGGCTTCATAAAAATCCCTTTGATTGATTGCTTGATGTCCTAAAACGTTTGAATCCCGATCATAAAAAATCTATAATGTTCGTGAGTGTTTATCAATGAATGTGATCGTGTGTGAGATAATCGGGGTGAACGCACGTGTGTCCGTGGTCGTGTGAATGGCCACCAGGCCAGGTGAATGCCAATGTGACGATGAATGGATAAGGAAGACATAATGCTTATGTTGTGTTCTGCCCTGTGGCACCGTTTTTAAATAGGTTTATTCTTTAGAAAGAATCCTGCTACACCACGTGCCCGACGTCCCCTGGGGAGTCCACTGAGCTCCAGTGATAGCATTAACCACACCACCTGACAGCACACACACACACACACACACATGTGCACACTCACACACACGCTCACACGCTCACACACACACACACACATGCATACACGCATACATGCACGGTCTCACACACACGTATACACGTATACACGCACACGTTCACACGCACGCTCGCACACGCACGCACACACACAAACCAACAGACACTCTGTACCCTCCGGATGTGCCACTGTGCAGACCAATACAGCAACACTCTAAGGTATTCAGCATGAGGAACATCACTGTTAATCTTAAAGTGAATTTAAACACGGAAACACCACCGCCAGCATATAAGTTTCCAGAACAAAATGAAGTCAAATCCCCGGTTCCCAGAGCCGAAGAGTAAACTACGAAAGTCTGCTCTCAATACTTCATCCACTACCCTCTGCGTCTGCTCCAAAAACCACTTCAGATCAGAGCGTCGGCTCATATCAAAATGTTGGATTAGTGGCAGTTTTACTGAAGTCCTGTGAACGAGCCGTTCTGGGCTCTATTTGGTGAAGGCTCTGTCGTTCATACAGTCACTGTGGACCCTCCGGTTTAGATTATAGTGAAAGTAGTCTGATTGCAGCTTGGGGATCTATTAACACACTCAGCTGAATATTCTGTATTACCGCCTTCCTGAACCACACACACACGCACACACACCGTAGACAAATCACACAGATACAAGCGTACAGTCATATTCCAAGTCGGGCGAATGAGCAGCGATTTGTTCGGGTGTTCGGGTTCTCTCATGAATGAGATAGGACGGAGAATGGGTAATGCGATGGAACAGAAGGAGAAATCAGAAAGGCAGAGATAAGCCAAATAGGAAAGTTAAAAGATGCAGAGAGCTTGATCTGTGTGTGAGGTTCTCTTACCTGGGCTGACAGCCTCTGTCTGTACCATAGACAATTGACCAGAGAGTAGCAACCAGCTCTAAGTGGAATCTCAGCACGCCAGTAATGCACAACTTCACATAATGGCAGACTGAATCATTAATTAAATAGTTTAATAAACAGTAGTGAATATTTGTTCACATTTGTAAATTGTGGTAGCCTACATATTTCATTTTTCTATCCATTAGGTCATTTATGCATTGTTTAAAAGAGACTAAGAGCTGTTGTCACTGACAAGATGACCGCAGGTGAGCAACTATCATAGATTATGTGGTAAACCATGTGATAAACCATGTGATGAACCATATGATAAACCAGGTGATAAACCAGGTGATTATCCATGTGATCAACCAGGTGATCAACCAGGTGATAAACCATGTGATAAACCAGGTGATCAACCATGTGATAGACCATGTGATAAACCAGGTGATTATCCATGTGATCAACCATGTGATAAAGAATTTTCACATAATGTGTCTGATCTCTGTTTGGGTGTGATGTCGTTGGAGGCCAATCGGACGCCACATTAGATATTTTGTGCGGACGAGGCAGGGTTCAACCTGGCAAAAAACACAGCGGCTCCGAAGAAATGTCATGGGCCACCGTGGGTGTGCCGGGTCGTGAGGAGCATTGTGTGCGCCAATCTCCAGTGCAGAAATGACTCTTTGGTTCTTACAACACTTGAGTGCCTTCTTTTGTTTTCTTTTTTTTATGACCTTCAACAACAACTGTTGCCTGAAGCAGTGAGGGAACAGGTGGGAGGAAACACGAGGACATTTGTGATTGCATGGGACCAGGTAGCGTTCCACCATTCTCACGCAATCACAAACTGGTTTGCAGACATCCAAGAATGCCCCCCTCCTCTACTCCTCTAGGCCTCTACTCATCCTCTACTCCTCTAGGCCTCTACTCCTCCTCTACTCATCCTCTACTCCTCTAGGCCTTTACTCCTCCTCTACTCCTCCTCTACTCCTCCTCTAGGCCTCTACTCCTCCACTAGGCCTCTACTCCTCCTCTACTCCTCCTCTAGGCCTCTACTCCTCCTCCTCTACTCCTCCTCTAGGCCTCTACTCATCCTCTAGGCCTCTACTCCTCCTCTAGGCCTCTACTCATCCTCTACTCCTCTAGGCCTCTACTCATCCTCTACTCCTCTAGGCCTCTACTCCTCCTCTAGTCCTCCACTGCTTTTAACCCAGTAGAGTTTTTTTTCACCAAATGTCCCCAATGGATCCAATAGATGGCATCTGCATCTGAGACATCTCCGCTGGAGTCTGGCCGGGGTGGATAATACATGCCAACTGCTTCTATCCAAGGTGCATAATGAGAAACCATGTGAGGGGTGATGTTTCCGATAACACGTGGCCAAATGCTCAAGATTGGATCCATTTGGAAGGTGCATTTTTTGGTTTTTCCCTGCTTTGCCTTTTTACCGAAATTGTGTTTTACTTTAGCACATTTGGTATAAAAAATCATCGTTTCATGTTCCCAAAAAGCTTTCACTGCAGCAATTCTGTCACTTACCATTTCTCCTATTAAACATTCTATAAAGTAAAGAAGGCATCTTCAATTAGTTTGTGACCAAAAATGTACACATTTCATATTTCACACTCAACTAAAACATTTACAGTGAAACAAAACTGAATTATGGGTTTCATATTGTCTGTTAAATGTCAGAAGAACTGAAACATATAAAAGTAATGACGTTTTTGTGATCAAGTTAGTATTGAGAAAGTTGCAGTGAAAGGATTGAATATATGTTCCGCTTGGATAGAAAACATGTGCTATTGTTTTGACAGAATGATTTGTAATTTAGTTGGGTTTGCCTTGTTTTGATTAAGTTACAGTATGTGAAGAAACGTTTTTTTGGGGCATTTTGAAATGTAGAGCTTGCATTTAATGAAGAAAATGTGTTTGGCAAATTGCGTGATGTAGATTTGTTGCTTTGCTAAGAGTTTAAAAAAGTATCCTATCGCTAAACGCTTGTTTGCAATTGTAATAAACTGTAATAGCGGGATGAGACTTTTAACTGTGTAAAAAAAATAATTAATTAATAAAATTCTAACAAAAGCATTTTTGGCAGTGACTTGTCTACCAATACACAAGTGTGGATTGTATTAGCGCCACAGATCAGTAGTATTGATTAACCCGGAGGGTACAATCTACATTATGTGGCAGATTTGTCCACGTGTGTGTCAAAAAAATTGGAGCTACGGTTTGTAAACCCTCAAAACTAATAAAAACTCCCAGACAATTGTGCTGTGGTACCTGCCAACTTTCCTTTCATGTCCCAGTGGCTGAAATCTCCGGAGGAGCCTTCTAGCCAGGGAATCAGCTGGAGCTGAAATTGATGTGTCTTCCTGTTGATGTGCATCTCGGTCAAATTAATTATCTATACTTTATTTATAATTTATTTGGACGGGCGACAATGTACTCCAGTTGCAGGCTCCCCTAAGGCCTGCCTATGGCTTCATCCCTGACACGTCTGTGTATATGTGGATGGTAGCAAAACTCATCAGGAATTTCAGAACTTATCCACTTTTTCCACGACATTAAAAGATCAGAGCATTGCATTTGAATTGCCCGGAAGATTTGCAGTCTCAATTGACGTAAAAACTGATTTTGAAAACGATTTGCTGGAAGAGAGCACATTCCGGAGTGATATATGACTTTTGAATCGAAGACACCGTCACTGTCTTAGTTCAACTGTTTTATTTTTACATAAAGAAACTTTTTTTCTTCCTCTGTATGGAGTCCTCCCTCCAACAGTGTCATACACAAGTAATTGCAGTTTCATATTTTAGCAGTAAATCATAAACAAACAAAATGCCAGTGAGTGCATTTTGTTACCAATCCTCCCGTGAATATAAATGTCCAATCCTGGCACTGCTAGTGCCATGATCATACAAAGCCACAAGAGACAAAACCTAACACCAAGTAGTTAAAGACAACTACGTTTACCAAAAACTTTGATGTTCAGCCTATTTTGTAATTTCGTTCGATAAATTACTTGTCTTACTTTCATGTTGAGGGATCAAAGAGATTGCATGTCAATCATGTAAAGGTCAATTTAGGTGACTTCTTTGATGTACCATTGGTTTAATAGCTTTATTAATTTTCACAATTTGAACTGCATGTGACCTGTTTTGGTTTAACAGAATATAAAGCTTGTTAAGGTTTGGCGAAGTATGCTGTTAGCCGTCTTTTGAAGTAAGTGAACCGGCAAAGTTGGATGCTTAGTGTGCTGTTCTGATGTAAGGGCTTTGTGTATCACCACAGCTATCGCGCTACGCTAACAGCCCACGGTCCTGCCACCAGAGCTGTAGTACTCGAGACCGGTCTCGGTCTCGAGACCGGTCTCGAGACCACTTTTTTAAGGTCTCGGTCTCGTCTCGGTCTCGGTTACATTTGGACTCGGTCTCGACTCGGTCTCGGACAGTAAGGACTCGTAAATTCTTCCGAGACCAGCCGAGACCAGCGTAGAAATTATCGCCCACAATTTTTTCTAGAAAAATATTTAAGTATGACATGTAGAGGCTGTATTTCCATTGGCTGTATTTCGTCCAGAGTCAGACTGTTTTTTTCTGATGTGGCTTATCCCGCCAATGGCTATCTACTTTTGAAGAAAAGCCCACCCCCAGCGTCGCTAGAGCGTGCACCCATTCACGTAAATACTTCAATCTTAAACATATGCTCGATCATGTCTGCACAATCTGCCATTATATTCGTTTTGCCTATATTCAGTACATTGAGCACAAATAAATAATTTGTCCGAAAACACACAGCGGTTAGTAATTAAAATACATAATGTTGAAAAGCTACAGCCGACGTCCTTCCATGACTTTTCCTAAATACGTGCATTTTACCTTGTCCCGTTTTCAGAATTGCAAAATCACAAACCGAACAATATATAAAACTACTATTTACATGTTTTTTGATACCTAAACTGCCTTCCTGTCGCCAAAATCCCACGCCGCTGGGCGTTGGTACCCTAATTCCTGTACCCAGACACCGATCACACTTCACTGAGCCTATATGGCAATGGTTGAATGGGCGATACACAGACAAATACTACGAGAACACATATAGACAATAGTCTGATTGGCTTGGTTGAACTACAAAAAAAGAGGTACGTTTATAAAGAAATATGTTTCACTAAATAAACAGAACGAATTCCGCCAAATACATACAGCCCCATTCATGTGTCATGCGCCTATTGCACTCAATAATTAATAACGAATGAACCACAGTGTATTCATATAGCCTACAAGAGACTTCAACAAAATATTGTTTTGTATCGAAATTAAACGAATATAAACAATAATTATTAATAGGCTAACTACAAATGGGCGATAAATGAAATTACTCATGCACACAGAAGGACGTGGGACATACATAAGTCCGGGGGCATACGGCAAAAAGAGCATAAAACTGGAACGGTTATGGTCCGATCTATATGAAACTGAACCCGTTTTGGTCCGATCTTTATTAAACTGGAAGGGTTTTGGTCTGATCTATATGAACACTGTGCGCAGTTCAACCGGGTTAGTTTGCTGCTGTCTCATGTGCACTCGTAACAATAATGAACACTGTTCGCAGTGCAACCGGTTCGTTTGCGTGTCCTGCTCAAGCAGACAAACAACTGAAGCTGCGTGCCTGTGGACGGATAAATAATTATAAATAGATTTGTTTATCGGCCAATCATGCGCAAATCATTTGATTGCAAGTCGCTTGTGATCTAAAATGTGTTAGCATTTACTACATCAACATAGGACATACAGTTTGATGGATTTTCATTTATTCGATTTTTGGAAATTTTAATATCATAGCCTGTGCATTTTAAAATCATGGTTTTATTTTCGTATTTTATGTTTACATAAGACAATAAATAGGCCTACATACTCTTTTAATAAAATTCATTTAATTCAGGATGACAACACAGTAGATGATCTGATGCTGTTGGTCAAGTGTTTTTTTTACATTGGTCATTGGACCAAAAACATGTCATATTATTTAGTGTTGATATGACTGGTCTCGGTCTCGGCCCCCTTTGGTATCGGTCTCGTCTCGGTCTCGGCCACCTTCGGTCTCGGTCTCGTCTCGGTCTCGGCCCCCTTCGGTCTTGGTCTCGTCTCGGTCTCGGCCCCCTTCGGTCTTGGTCTCGTCTCGGTCTCGGCCCCCTTCGGTCTCGGTCTCGTCTCGGTCTCGCTTTAGGTGGTCTCGAGCACAGCTCTGCCTGCCACAGATTCCTTAATTGGTTCTACCTCAGGAAACTAAACATCACCCACGAGCCCTCAAGCTGCCAAGAGAACTATACCCCTTGAGCACCAGCGTGGTCCAACGAATAATTTTGGTGCCACGGTTTGTTTAATTGGTATTATGTTTACTTTAAGCAAGTTTGGCACAAGAGACGCTCCGGATAGAGTCTGGTTGTAAGTTCCATTTCTGACATTGTTAGTTATGCAACTAGTTACTAAGTATGTTACTGAGTAATGGTTGTTTGTGAAAAGTGGTTGCCATGCACGCTAAAGTCCAAAAGAAATTGAACGTGTTTTTTTTCTTTTCTTTCGACATTTACCTGGATGCATACATGATGATAATAATAAGTCTGATATCTGATTTGTCTGGGCTACAGAAAGACAAAATATTCTGATCTGCAAAGTGTGCCTGTGGTGTGCATGAAAAGGCTCACACGAGGAGCGCCACAAGAAGCATAGACACCCAGTTATCCCCTGCTGCCAGTTTATCCGGGTTGCCGGCCTCAGAAGTCTGCTATCATCTGCAGCGCAGGTTGCAGCCCAATATAATGCTTCACCGGGCTCAAGCAACAGACACGTCTCCTCGTCGACTGTTTCCGAGGAGACTGCGTGAATTGACGCCAACGCTCAGACAACTGCACGAAACAGTAAAGCCGTTAAGATCCCGTTATGCTCTGTGACGCGACAGGATGCGTGAGAATGCCGAGCATGCCCAGTTGACCTCAATTAGACATCGACATGACCAAGCGCAAAGGATCTAAGTGACTTTGAAAGAGGGTTCCTCCAGGATGACAGTACCCCCCCTCTCCCGGTCTGCCCCGATCTGCAGGGGCAGGAGGGGTCGTTGAGTGGTGTGATGACAGGAAAATTGATATGAGAGGCCCCGCACCCCATGTTAATGTAGAATAGGGGTTATTTGAAGGGTTAGCACCAACAGAGCCAGGAGACACCATACCATTGGGATTGAGTAGCACCAACAGAGCCAGGAGACACCATACCGTTGGGATTGAGTAGCTCCAACTGAGCCAGGAGACACCATACCGTTGGGATTGAGTAGCTCCAACTGAGCCAGGAGACACCATACCGTTGGGATTGAGTAGCTCCAACTGAGCCAGGAGACACCATAGCATTGGGATTGAGTAGCTCCAACTGAGCCAGGAGACACCATAGCATTGGGATTGAGTAGCACCAACAGAGCCAGGAGACACCATACCATTGGGATTGAGTAGCTCCAACTGAGCCAGGAGACACCATACCGTTGGGATTGAGACGGACGCCAGTGAAAGCGTCTGATGGATGACTGGTCGTGGTTCAGACTAGCGGCTTGTTTGCCAAGTCTCTATGTTTACTCTTGAATGCGTTCTAGCCAAACCTCGTGTAATTAATTCCAGTGATTTCACCAGAATCGCACTCAGTATGTACACAGACAAGCACACCCACACACACACACACACACACACACACACAGACATGTGTGCACGTCTCACGCCGAATCTTTTCATTGAACCTTCTTTCGGTGTGTATCTTCCGTCACCTCTGTAAGTGCTCCTGAACGAGATCAACTGCTCTGGAATTCCAGCGTACCAAGAGACATCACTTAGAATGGCGTTCCCTCTTCCCTTTTCCCCTCCTCTACATCTGGAAATATCCCAGCATCCACCCATCTCGATGCGCCTCTCTTCCTCGTCCGCCGTACATCTCTTTATCGTTCTTTCCCTCCGCCAACTTCCTCCTCCTCTCATCCCCTGCCTAATCCCTTCTTCTTCCTCGTCGCGAGAAACCCGAAGCAATTAACCAAACACGCTCAACGGAATATTCAAATGAACGCATGCGGCTACAGTCGTTGCCTTTAAAGGCAGCTTTATATATGCTAATGCCGCTAGGTCTTAACAGCATGAAACAGAGAGTCTGGAGAAGAGATGAGAGGGGCTTTAGTCTCTCACGATATCCAGCCTATTCAGTTCACGGTTACTGTCAGGTCCATTCTTGGCGCCCTTGTTAAACACGGGCCAAAGACAAGTACAAAGTAAATAATACAGGTATTGAAATGTGTTGTACGCTAAAAACAATGGGGAGATTCGATTACATAACACTCAACATGGAAACTCCTTGAGAAAGTAACATGTTGCTTCACAGATCCTTGATATCCTCCACACGTACGGATTACCCGAAATGTCTGCGATAACTTTGATAACTTCGTCCCGAGGTCTTACACCAAATCGGAAATATGGCAAAATCTGGACACTAGACGTTCGCGCGAACGCCCCCCGAGATCCTCGAATGATTGAGATGCACGAGGCGTCATTAAACAAAATGTTTGGCATTTCCAAATGTTAGCATGCCCTTCATAATTCCTAACCTAATATATGTGCAACACGGGACTGTGAAATGACACTCAAATTACATTCCATATTTCCGTCCCCTCGAATCAACCGGAATAATACAGCTAATAAATGCCCTGACCGATGAGAGCTTAATTGTGGTAATAATGTGTAGAGCTCTGTCTACACACCCGTTATCACAGAAGCACATACAGACACACACACACACACATCAAACACACACACGTAGGCACACAAGCAAATGTCATCAGTTGTCGCCACGTCTGCTCGGCTCTACGGAGGCGAAGGTCAGCAAGATATCTACTGATCCGAGGCGCGCGACTCTCCGTCGTTACGGAAATAGAGAGAACAACTAAAAGACCTGTGATCCGATCGGATTCGAAACGAACACACGGGCAAACACACGGAAGGAAGGAGAAAAGGCAGAAAGGAAGCACTGATGGGGGTAGAGGAGGCAGGGAAGGAGGTGAAAAGGCATCGCTGGTGGAGCTAGAAAGAACGAGGGGATGATGAAAACAAGGAGGCCCATTAGGGATCTGGATCGCTGGCACATTCGGTTATAAAAAGAGCAGCCCGGCAAATAATGATGTAACGTCCAAACTGCACTATAGCGAACAGCGGAGCTCTAAACTCCGCCTCCTCATGCATATTTTATGGTAGCAAATCGATGAGCAGCGGTGAGGGGGAATGTTGTTGAAGATTCTTCAAACGTATGCAAATCACCGGCAGCAGAAAACTATTTTTCAATAGCCTATTCTATCGACTCAGATCAGATCCAGTGCACCGAAGTCCTTTGTAACTGCCAATATGTAATAGAAAAGGCAAAAAAATATGTAATCCAGTCCCAAAAATGATCACCCGTACAGAGACACGGATTACCCCAGAAGATAAACTACCACTGCCACGTATGTCTCTTCATCTAAAGGTTCTCTCATAGTCCAACAGCTTTTTGTTTGTTTGTACACTTCTATTCTAGAGAAAGTGGAGATTTTCCTCTTCCAAACCAAGTTTAACGTCGCTCCCCAAACAGAGGAAAACGAAACTTCCAAAGGACCAGTCGTCTTTCTGCTCCTTCTTTGCCGTCTTCTTCCGTATCCGTTGATGGAAAACACCTGGTCCTCGTTCACCTAACTTGAGTCCACGGCTCACAAACATCCACACAAAGCCAGAAACCCTATATGCCCTCCACCCCATCCCATCTTCCCTCCAAATCTGACTTCACCGGAGACATTTTTGACTTCCTTAATAACCTGTGTACCTGCATCCACGCTGATGAGCCGCAACTCAAAAAAAATCAGAAAACACTTCAGGACGCTGTCCCGGAGGAACTCTCCTTTTTCATTTCTCAGAGTGATTGTTCTGATCCTAAACAGTCGTGCTTCAAAACAGCTCAATCGACCCGAGATTTCCCTCCTCTGCGTCTCGGAAGCTCTTCTCTACCACCTTCCCCGCCAGTGAAGTGTAATAAATATATTTTTAACATAATTTCCGACCCATCTAATAAACCACAAAGAATAGACCACACATTCTTCTGTCGGAACGGTGGGGCTAAATAGGTAAGAAATATAACAAATTTGTATCTGTCAGGAAAGGTGCATTAAAACAACAGCTGCCCTGGTTTACATCCTGGCTTCCTCTGGGGTCTCCTGTTAAATGGGAATGATATTAGTGGACCAGATCGATGTATCAAATAATGTCCTAAACTATAAATGGACATGGCTCTCATTTGCACAACTGTATATACAATTACCTATTCCTCTACATAAAGAAAAGAAACAACGAAAACGCGGCCATTCGTTCTAGGATCAGAGAATGAATTAAAGAGGCAAATCTCCTGGACTGGCTCTAATAGAACTTATCATTGAAGTGACGGAACAATATCTGCCTGAATCCCTAAGTTAGGATACAAATCCTGCCTTTCATCCGGGGATCACTGCAGACTCACACACTCACGCACACGCACGCACGCACGCACACACGCACACACGCACACACGCACACACGCACACACGCACACACGCACACACACACACACACACACACACACACACACACACACACACACACACACACACACACACACACACACACACACACACACACACTGTATATAGACACGGACACATGGAGTGCTCTGCGGTAGGTTGAGTATTGATGCTGTGGGCTGCAATACAGGATGTAACAGGAACACTTCCTGGCGTTGGAGGGAGAAAAGGAAGGACAGGAGAGCAGAAGCCAAGGTACATGAGAGACATCAATAAGCAGAGTTAGATTACACAAACAAGCACTTTTCTCTGACTCCAGACCGCAGGGTTTAAGGCCCAGTAACAACAGCATTAAGCTGAAGCATTTGCCTCTCATTTATTGGCGATTTACGTTAAGCTAACATATGGAATAGTCATTAGCTGGATTATCTAACAGTTCGGTCTTTCTTTTTTTCCGTTTTATAACCTCTACATAGGAACTGGCGTTTAGTGGAATAAGATATGGTAACACGTTGAAAAATGCGCTAGGACACGGTTCGAGTTGGGAGCTGCATTTCCCACATCTGAGAGAAACATCAATGGTTTATTCGTGCAGATCCAGAAGAGTCTTATGGGCAAGCTGTGAGCAAACAATTGATGTGATTCTCTCTCTGGGGTGAGAGGCTTGCTTTTCTTCTCATTGTTTACGCGTCCCCAGATCTTTCTCCGCCTCGGGCCACGACGAGCAAATCCTGAGTTCTGTGTCCAGACACCTGCGCCAGGTCATTGTTGGATGTTCTCTTCTACTCTTGCCCGGTGGGTTTCGATCTAGGTCATGTTTTCGCAATGATGTGTTAGCCTTTCTAGAGTGTGTGAGCAACTGATATCCACTGCTGCTCTTACATGTGCACTGAGACAAGCATCTGGTTGTTTTCTCTGGTAGGTCTTCCTTCGAGAGCCGTTCATATATGCAACAAGCGAAACATTGCTCCTATATTTTTATTCTTTAGCAGACATTTATCCTTAACTAAATACAGCAGTGAGTGAGTGACATACACTTTTGTACTGTTCCCCTACCCTGTATTTCTATAGATTGGTATCTCTACATTGTCTCTCTATAGAGTGGTATCTCTACCCTGTCTCCTGTCTCCTGGTGGGACCTTAATAACAATCCGAACGATCTCCGAGACTGGAGAACGACGAGACGAGAGACGGGAAGACGGAAGAGGTCAGAGGAGTTACGGCGAACGAGACCGACCAGACTGCACAGTGATTCTGACCGGTTCCAGTCTCCGTGTGTCTCAGGAACTACTGTGGAACGTCTGACCCGTGTTCCAGCTGCTTTCATTAATCCACGAGATTCTCACATCTGTGAGGTCCCCTTTACTCCACCCAGCTCCGTCACCTCACAGCACCACTTAGCCCACCAGCAAGAAGGGATGGAGGGACTCGAAGAGGGTCACCCGAAGAGAGAGAGGAGAGAGAGAGAGAATCGGAGAACGGGGGAAAGATAGATGCAGAGTAAGGCACAGATATGACAGGTACGGGGGAATGATAACTCTATTCCGGCACCTCCGTAACCCTAACCCGGGCATGAACGAGGCGGCTTCATGCAAATTAAGGCTAAGTGTCGGACCAAAAGCAGGACGAAGAAGCTAGAGAGCAGAGAGACCCTCCTCTGCTGTCAGAGATTTGATGCACAGTGGGTCGCGAAAACAAAGCTAAAACCCTAGTGGGAATGTCACATTAGCATCTCTCACCCCCCCCCACACACACACACACACACACACAATCTCATAGTCAGAATTCTGGGTGTCATTTAGGTTAGCTTGTTTTCTCTATAGGAGAGCGATGACAACAGCTGCTATGGTGCTCAGCCTCTGTCAGCCTGTCTCTGCCGGGGCACACGCACGAACACACGCACGACACACACCCATATGCATGCATGCCTACACCAACGCATACAGTAACACAAAAAGACTACCGTACAACCCAATGTCACAGTATGTGTATGCTGCAAATATAGCCGGAATACTACAGCTTTATAGATTAATTCAAACTTTATGGGAAGGACTGGGAGAAAGAAGAAAGATGGCAACAGGCCACACTGGGTATCTTTATATGAGCCACAGTGTTCTTTGTGATGTCTGGCCGCTAGTCACTCTCTCACACTTAACACACGCACACACGGAAACACAAATACACACACCGTCAACACACACACACACACACACATATCTACACACATAATTCAGAGACCACAAAGGGCGGCCGAAGTGACACTTGAAATAATGAATGAAATCAATAAAAAAAACATCTTAGATATGTTGTGATGATTAAATTATTAAAGGTGCGGGTGAAAGAAAAAAAAGAATAAAAATCAACAGAAAACTGTAAGAAGACCAAAAACAAAGTTGTAACTTTCTAAGAAGAGTATAGATCTCTATTAGCTTGGAAACTCAGGGAGCTAGTTGATTAAAAACAAATAATAAATCCAGAGGCATTGTCCCAGTGTGAAGGGATCTGTAAATATGTCATTTATCAACCATGTGTGTGTGTGTGTGTGTGTGTGTGTGTGAGTGTGTACGCGTGAATGCTGTGTGTGTGTGTGTGTGTACGATGTAAGTCATCAGACACAACCAAAATAATTAAAAGCTCATTACCTCCCACAAAGCCTGCTGGGAAATCATTCAGCTACAGAATGTGTTCTGTTCTTTCCCAGACCTTAACTTTTACATTTTCGGAATTAACACATAACACATAACCCTAACCCAAACTTTATTCCTCAGGTTTTTAGAATTAACCACTAAACTGAACCCTATCCAAATCTTAATCATTAACCACTAACAATTATCAGTACAGTAGAGCTGCACGGTTACAGTTTGACTGACCGCAAATTATTTATTTTATTATTTTAGTATCACACAGCTGTTTCAATGAACAAAGGTAATTTGTGAACCTTTTTTTTTGCACACACAGACACACATAAGCACACACACATAAGCACACACACATAAGCACACACACATAAGCACACACACACAAGCACACACACACACACACACACACACACACACACACACACACACACACACACACACACACACACACACACACACACACACACACACAAAGCAACAGTGAGCTGCACAACCACCAAAAGAGAGAGAGAGGAGAGAGAGACAGAGAGAGAGAGAGTGAAGAGAGAGAGAGCGTTTTCTCACAGTTCTCCACCCTTCTACCCAGCCGACTATATATACAGCTAAAAATGTTCTAGTTGCCACAGATGTAATGCGAATCAGAGATTCTCCAGCTAACTAGCAATGACCATCAGTAATACAGTGTGGGGTGGTCCTCAAGGATTATAGATAACAATCCCCAACCAAACCCTTCACATTGTTATTCTCTACATCTCTGTCTCTGTCTTTCTCTCATTTAGTTTCTATATAGCACACACACACACACACACACACACACACACACACACACACACACACACACACACACACACACACACACACACAGACTCAACCTGCCTTTAGATGATCATCTCATTTCTAAATTATGCATGAGACAGGGGGACGGAACAGTCACCATCAGAACTCCCGGGAATGGAGGGATGTCTACTTTCCTCTCTGTCAGGAAGAATAATATCTGTTGTGTGAAACGAGGCCTCCCTCCCGGCGGCGCCATGGCAACCCCTCCACCTCCACTCCCTTCTTGCCTGTTACGGAAAAGAAACTTCTTCTTCGTCTTCGGCGACAGCGCGCCTCTGAATCCCTTGTGCGTTTGTCTCAAACCATGTGTCCTCTGTGTCAGGAATACGTCCTGTCATTACTTAGAATGGCAGTGGGTTCCTAAGTGTCGGCCTGATGAAAACCCTGCGCCGGTCTGGGCTGTGATTGACAGGCCGATGTGAGCGACGCATTCTCGTTAGAGGGGTGCCGGTGAAGTGAGACCGCGGTCGCCGCGTTGTCCAGAACGAAACGTGCACACCTGGCTGACAATGCCTCGGCGCGTGTGACTTTCTGGAAAGTCCCTTGCTATAATTCGTAATTAGATCGTTAATGACGGACATGACCGTGGTGATTTCAGCAGCCGACCAGACAAAGCCGTGGGAAAGAGCCTTGGGCGCTTTCAGACAGAGATCCATTTATTCTTACTGATGAGTCCCAGGTGTGTGTGTTTGTGTGTGTGTGTGTTCGTGTGTGTATGTGTCTCTCAATCAGCACGACACCCTATGAGGACGAACAAGCTCCCAGCAGAACCGGCGGAACCTCAACCAGTTGACCAATGGCAGCCAACCCAAAACAAAGTCAAACGGAACAAGGTCATCAAACACCAACAGAGACGAGGATAACTGAAATAGCTAAAGTATTACATAGATATGGCTTTGGTTGTGAAACCAGCGCGTCGTCAAACCTCACATGACAATCGGAAATTGCAGTATGCGTTTAAAGTGGACATCCAATGGTCCTGCTCAAAGAGATTCTGTAACGACAAAAAGTCTACGCACAATAGAAACTTCCATGAAACTCCATTGAGCATGTGAACGAGAGAAACCAAAGATCGCGACCACCAAAATATGGTGGACGTTGCAGTGGTTAGTCGAGAAGACTTCTTCAGAAGCCGTCCAACGCAACATTTTGATTATACTGTCTTCCGGCAAACACAACCATAGCAAGTGTGCTCGACCACTGTAAACGCGCACGATCAAACTCAAGCAGTAAACTCTGAGCCGCGGCGGCCCATAATGCAGTGCGTCTGACAGAGACATGGATTACACAAAACAGGACCGCCGCTACAGATGCACTCTGTAAATCCTACGGCGTTTTACTTTAGTCAGGGGGGCGTTTGTGAGCGGTGGCACCAGTTAAATCTCACTATATGCTTATGATCGATTTCATCCATTGTCCAAAAGCCCTTTTCGAGTCTTATTAATTAGCTTGATACCTTGATTATTTCCTGGGGATGGCTGACGGCTCATGTTACAGGACAACCTTTCAACAAATGATACTCCAGCTTCTTTGAAGCTCCCAAACATCTCCAGTGTACCGTTACAAAGGACGGCATTTGTGTTTCTGTCCGCGTGAACCGTTCATCGTGGGTGGACATCTTCCTGTGGGTGGACGTGTTCCTGGGTGAACGTGTTCCTGAGGGTGGATGTTTTCTACACAAACACACACACCTCCGTCCCACCGGTTTTCTGCATGTGACTTCTCCAGCTGTTTGTGTGTCAGTACAAATGACTTTCTACTTTGATTGGACGGTCAATCCCCCCAACCACACACTAACAATCCCTCTCTACTCTCTACCAATGTCCCAAGCGGCATACTAATCCACATATAGTGCACTCCAATTGACCATAAACCTATGGGAATACTGGCTCAGTTGAGACGCAACCCGTCCACTTCATTAGCTCACTGCCTCTTCTGGCAGGTGAACTGTCATTCGCTAATTGCCCTTTGTATTTCTTTATGATGTTTTGTCCTTCTTAACGAAGGTTGTCCTAATTAAAATGTTCCGTTTAATAGATGCCATTTCTCGCAACCTGTCCTTGTAAATTCCCTGCATCTCATTTAGCCAAGGACGAAAACCGTCCGATCTCACGAGACCCCGACCCTGTATAATGCCATACAAGTGGTGAAGAAGTGTGAATGGAATTTCAGCCAAACAATAGGAAGGCCATGGAAATCTAGAGTAAATATGCAGAAGGGGCAACACAAGAAATGGCAAGATTGGACTTCAGTAGCCATAATGCGGGCATGTTACAATCCATGCCAGTGTTCTCGACTATCGATATAGAGGCCAATCTAATGTAGGCGCTGGCGAAGTCTCACACTGCCCGTATAGAGGTTTTAAAGATATCGTTACGTGTGTTGGCACCACAGGCATTGTTTGTCCTGGGCTTCACAGGCGTCATCCCTGGTGCTTTGTGGAATAGTCCTGGTCGTTTATGGAATAGCCCTGGTCGTTTATGGAATAGCCCTGGTTGTTTATGGAATAGCCCTGGTTGTTTATGGAATAGCCCTTGTCGTTTATGGAATAGTCCTGGTTGTTTATGGAATAGCCCTGGTCGTTTATGGAATAGCCCTGGTCGTTTATGGAATAGCCCTGGTCGTTTATGGAATAGCCCTGGTTGTTTATGGAATAGCCCTTGTCGTTTATGGAATAGTCCTGGTTGTTTATGGAATAGCCCTGGTCGTTTATGGAATAGTCCTGGTTGTTTATGGAATAGCCCTGGTCGTTTATGGAATAGACATGGTCGTTTATGGAATAGTCCTGGTCGTTTATGGAATAGCCCTGGTCGTTTATGGAATAGCCCTGGTCGTTTATGGAATAGCCCTGGTCGTTTATGGAATAGCCCTGGTCGTTTATGGAATAGCCCTGGTCGTTTCTGGAATAGTCACAGTTGTTTTCTGGAATAGCTTCATGTTATTCAGGAATAGTCTTTTGAGAATAGCCCCAAGTCTTATGATCCAAACCCCGAAATCAAGATGTCGCTTATTTTGGCACATATGGCGTTAGGAGGAAACAGTCGGAGGCAGAAACTAGATTGGAAAATGTGTCAGCATCAAGTCATTGTCTCTGGGCCTCCTCCCAGTTAGGGAGTTCGTTATAAGATCCACAGCAAACTCAACACAACTCAATTGCAGGCTGAAAACTGAGTTCTGCCCGTTGCAGGAGATTGTGTTTGCGGATAACTGTCTCTCTTTCTGGGAGTCACCCACCAAAACCCGCTCAGGAATGACAGACTCCATCCAAGGTGGACTGGTGTGGTTCTGTCATCCAGGAACAATGACAGGAGCCTCACCGTACAGATCAGGGTGCAGGATGCACGCCAACCTGCTAGCTTTGTAAAGTCTGTCACTAGTAAGGCGAGAGTGTCTCAATCTCTGTAGAGTAAAGTAAGACCAGGTGGTTTTTTGTCATGGACATTCAATAAAGCCTTCTTCCATTTTGGTCGTATTTCAAAAAATGTAACTGTTAGATCTCTTGCTTGAAAAGCAATCACAACTATGTTGCCTGTGATGTGGACAAATTCCTCTGGCTGGACTCAAATATGTGATGCTGTGACGGAATAAATCTCAGATTGACTTGGTGATTTTGCAGATGCCCAACATGTTGGAGCGTGCTGTGATTGACATTTCAAGTTTTCCGTGTTCTTTTCCGGGGTTTTTGCAGTCGGACTGCAATTGCAGCACCCACTGTATTGACTGGCTGCTTGTACGATTTAAAAGGCGTTGATGATTTTAGGGTGGGAAACACATTAGCCCGGATAAAAACAAAGCAAGAAAATAGCTACATTTGGGCGAGGACAGGAGAAGCGTAATGAGAGGAAAGGTCTTGGTTTTAAATGATTCGTCTATTCTGCCTGATGGAAAGACATTAGCTTCGGGGTAGAGAGAGTGAGTGAGTTAAGGGCGATGGAGGGACAGAACGAGAACAACCGAGAGGGAAATGATGGGAGCGGGATGAGGAAATGTGTGGGGTAGAACCAACCGGATAAAGATGGATGGAAAACAAGAGGCAGGTAGAGAGTTTGAGAGAGAGGGGAGCAGATAAAAAAGAATATAGAAACACGGAGAGAGAAATGGCAATGAAACACATTAACAGTATTTTTTCACTTTCAGAGGAAATTATCCCAGCCCTAGATTCCCCCCTTCAGGCATCAAAACAACCACAGAGGAAACACAATGTGTGTGTGTGTGTGTGTGTGTGTGTCTGCATTTGTCCGTTAGCGTGTGTGTGTGTTTGTGTGTGTGTAGTTTAACTTATCAACAGTACTGCTCCTTTTGTGGGCAATTTAAACTTAACAAGAACGCTTTTCATTCAAGTCAGTCAAATGTTCTGGCAAAAAATGACACATTCTGATTCCTTTATTTCTTTCAAAGTAGAATTTTTCATTTCATTCATCTAGCGAAATAATGTACGGAAAACGGTATTTAGTATTTCCGTGATAGATTTGGACGTGGAACTCTTTCTGTAGTCCGGAGATCCCAACGTATTGATGCTTTACGCTTTCTCTCCACCCATCTTTCTGTGCTCGTGTGTGTGTGCGTGTGTTTGTATGTGTGTGTGTCTGTTGTCTGCTTAAGAGCCCTGGTATCACTTACTATCACTAACCTGCCAAACAATTAGAAAGCACGCCGTTCCAAATGGCAACCTACTCCCTAGAAACTGCATTAGTTAAGACCAGAGATCATTTGGGAAAAGGATTCGCGATCCACACTGAGTGACAACGTGTTTATTCTAAATGTCACTATTTGTCCCCTGCCTACTTAACAAACTCGCAGAGTCGCTTCATCAAGACATCACCGATTAACCTTGTCAGTCTTCATCAATCAGAGTGTCTTCCTCACCTGTATCAGTCAACGCTAACGAGCAATGCGGGCATTCCCCAGGCATTTTAGTAAAGTCTGTTGACACTGAATATGATTTTTTTGAGACCTCTTGTGATTCCCGAATCGGACTAGTATCCCCAGTGACCCTGGTTAAATGTAGTGCATGCTATTATTATATCATGGATTCACAGTGTGCAGTTTGGGACACAAACCTGAGAATATGTTCAACATATGTAAGTCGTTCCATCTGAGTTCAGAGAGTGGAGCCATGAGTGTCTCTTTAAGGGAGTTATGGCCTACTGTTTCTGTCTTACGGCCATAATAGGAGAAAGTGACTGCGGAAGAACCGGGTGGTTTGCTAAAAAAGGAGTGTAGGGGTGACAGAAAAAGGGAGAGCAAGAGATGAGGGAAGTTGTAGTGAGCTAAATTGAGAGCTCACGGAGTGAAAGAGATTGAGAGGGTAAATATAAAGAAATGGTGCGGGAGAGAGAGGAGTTTACGGGGGGTGTGGAGAGAACGTGTGTGTGAATGAAGTTGGGACTAAGGTAAGGACTGAGAGAGAGAGAGAGAGAGAGAGAGAGAGGGAGGGATTGGGTGAGAGAGTCCCCCTAACCCACAGCGAGCGGTCTCACTTTTATTGTGTTGCGGTGTGTTGCCCTGGCTGGCGGCAATGAACACATGTGGTGATCGTGATCACAAGTTAGAGCTTCTTTCACACCCAAGCCCGGTAACTGAGATGCAAGTGTCCCAATCGGCAGCCTATTACTAGACAGATATACATCTGACATTGTGATTGGAGCAATCCGACATCAGCTGATGCATCGCTGGCCAATCACCAGTCGCTGGCCAATTTCTTAACGATTTATAACACAGAGTAATTAAAATGGGTTTATGGTTTTTATATAAGTGTCATAACTGTTGTTATGTGTAGTGCACTACAGGACACAACCATTTAGGACACAGACATTTAGGACACAACCATTCCTTTCTAGCGGGTGTGTGTGTCTGTGTGTGGGTGTGTGTATGTTGTCTGTGTGTGGGTGTGTGTGTGTGTGTCGGCGTGTAGGTGTATGTCTATGTGCGGGTGTGCTTGGGCGTGTGTGTGTTGGCATTTGTGAGTGTGCGTGGGCGTGTGTGTGTGCATGCGTGTGCGGGTGTGTGTAGGCGTGTGTGGGTGGACATGTGTGTGTGGGTGTGTGTTCGTGTTTGTGCGGGGTGTTTGCGGGTGTGTGAAGATGTCTCTCAGCGATTACAAGCAAAGGGAATTGTGACAGAAGCGGAGGGTAAGATTTTAAGTAATAAACGCTGAATACACGATTACACACACAAATGAAACCTGCCGCCCGGTTGCGTTTTTCATTTGAATTTGTTAATAGTGCGATTACGCATTTGTAATATCACAATTAGTGAGAGAAGTAGATTGATTGAGGTGGTGCTCAGCTTCCTGCCATCAAATGCACAGGTGTAATATGACTGATAGCGTGAGAGCTTTCTAAGCGTGTGTGTGCCGATTGTGTGTCCGTGTGCTCATGTGTGAATGTCTGTGTCACTCCGAATCCAATTGTAGCCTCTACACAGATAGCACACTCCGAAGAAGCCAAGTGGCTGTGAAGGAACGTGCGTTTATTCTCTAGGTGCGACACAAAGCAAGAGCGACGGTAACGTAAATCACACGGGAGTACGCCGTCTCGCTAATCAACGTGAACAGCTCGTCAAAATTGCCTTTCTTTCAGTAAATTTCAAGCCTACGCCCCCGAACCCCCGCCACTTCCCATCCGCCGGGTGCGTGACTCTGATGCATGGGGGCGGCTGACAGACCCACGCTGTCATGTAGGCTGACACACTTAAGGACAGCAGGTAATAACGGCCTATGCATTTAGGGAAGTGGCGGTGGACTGGGCAAGTGCGGCCCACCGTAAGTGGTGTCACCAAAACAGTCGGGTACAATTAGCCTACACATCTATCCTCACACGCACACATACACACATACACACATACACACATACACACTCACACACACACACACATACACACATACACACACGCACACATCCCACTGCACATTTATACGCACGCACGCACACACACACACACACACACACACACACACACACACTGCACTCATAAACTAATTAACCCTGTGTACTAATGAGTACAGAGCTTCTATTTTTTCGGATTTAGTATTGGTACTTTCGTAAAAATCCAAAAAGTTCCAGAATCCATAGCGAAACGAAGATGAGAAAAAGCAATAATCATTCTTGCAAGATGAAAAGCAGTTAATTAAGGAACACTGATGTTAATCACTTTATTAGTGGGGTCAAAATGAATCCAGTCGTTATTCGGTGAATGTGACATGTGTTGATAGTAACGAGTAGGTGATTTTATGCTAGCTGTTAATTGCTCCCCCACAGTGTGGCTCGCCATCTGGGGGGTGTACTAATATCTCACATTAAAGGATCTTTACCGTCTTGCTGCTCACATGCTCCCTATCCGCGCTGTGTGTATATTTTTATCTTTCTCCCATCACACCCCACCCACCCACGCGCGCGCACATAATTAAAGTTCCCAATTCCCTAAATCTAACCCTAATACTGACCTGTATGCCTTTATTTAACCTAGCACTAAGGTTAAATCCTAACTCCAAATGCCTTAATGTAAACTTACCCCAATTCTAACGGGTAAGAATAATTGAACATGAATTGTAAATGATAGGGGAGGGAGAGATAGAGAGAGAGATAGAGAGAGAGAGAGAGAGAGAAAGGGAAAGGAGAGAGCAGTGGTCTGTTTGCTTTGAGAGTAGAACGGATGCTAGCTGTGCTCGTAATTGAGGATGATTAGCATTAGCAATGCTAATGATGTGCACTTTCTCCCCAGAAAGACAATGCAATTAGTGTTGGAGCAGCGCTATGGCTCCAGGCACACCCCAGGCATTCAATCTCCCTTCCATCCCAAACATTCCTTCTATCCCTCTCTGTCTTGTCGATTTTCCTTTCTCTCCCTCGACCTGCTTCTTCCCCCCCATCTAACTTTCCCCGAGTCTTTCTTGAGCGGCGTCGAGACGGTTCGTAAATCAGCTCGAGCCATAATGTCCGTGTGTTTAAATGCAGTGAGTGAGAGCATTACTGGGAGGATGTGTCTGTCCGTATCACGTACAGGTGCTGTGGGAGAGTACGGGCGCGCTCATGTGGTTTATCTGGTGTGTGTATGTAGTATAAGATCGGTGATAGGAACGAGTAAGACGGAGCGTAGAGGAACAGGAAGTTTACGATTATTTATATCCCCGTTAGCCGTTGTATAAGCCTGGGATAATATTCCTGGTGTCCGGAGAGAGGGAAAGTGGCAACCGGTTCACGTCGATGAATGAGTTCACATAATCTGAGATTTGCAGCTGCCAGAGTATTTTCTATGAGGCACAGCATATCTGCTGACAACACACACACACACACAGGCAGACACACACGCCCTTCTCGGCATCCTCCTCAAGCAGCTAGGCAAATGTGAATCAAATTATGAGCACTCCAGAACGCTGCTGTAAATATGCTCAGTGTTGGTGGTAGAAAAAAAGAGAGAGAGAGAGAGAGAGAGAGAGAGAGAGAGAGAGGTGGAGAAAGGAGTGAGTGAGGAGGAAGTGAAGCGATGACAGATATGGTCCGAGGCAAGATAGAGGCTGAGGATGTAGGGGAGACATAAGACCAGTGAGGTGATGAAGAAGAGAATACTGAGGAAGAAAGGGGAGGGGACGGATGGACGATAGGGGAACAGCAACAAATTGAGATAGGGAGATGTACGGTGACATGGGGCGGAGAAAGATAAAACAGGGTAACGGTTTCCTTTGGTCGTGTTCGGTCGTTCCACCCCGTTCCACATACGTAAGGGTCAGTGGTTGCCGCGGTCATCACAACTCCAATCCATATCTCTGGAACTCGTGGAACGTGTACAGTAGGTGGTCATTGTATACGGCAAATACATCCCCCTGGTCTACGAAGGAGTTAAAAGTACAGCCCGGTATGTACCGTCGGTGACATCGTGTCCTAGAAAAGTGAATAGCTTGAGGTGAGGTATTATCGAACCGGACGGATTCATTAATATTTCCTCTCCCTGTTGGGAGCCGCGGCGTTCGCCGCTGGTAAATTATCCCGAGACTAACTCCTGAATTATTCAGCACAAATGTGTCACTTTCTTAAACACTTTTTGACCCTTAAAGTCGTGTCAAATGGCTAAAGTTGTGAGAGAGAGAGAGAGAGAGAGAGAGAGAGAGAGAGAGTGAGAGGAGACGGACGGACGGACAGACGGGGAGAGAAATGTTTTTCAGTCCGCCGTTCCTGTGCCGCGGCTGCGTCTTTATTCATTTAAAAGAAAAGGATCTTGGCGCGGGAGCCAGAAATGACGTTTCTGCAATGATCCAATCCCATTACTCAGTGGAAACCCATCCATCTCAGCCCTGTCACAGTTAGTGTACTAGAGTCAGTCTCTCCGCTACCGCCGGCCGCCAGGCGCTGCAGGGAAAAATGGACTGCTCCAATGAGGTGGTATCCCGAGGCGCTCGATTTATTAGTGCACTACGCAGGGTGCCATTTGAGACGCAACCCGAGAGGTAGACAGAGCACAGAGGGGAATAGATAGATCAATGACTTTGATCGAGGAGGGTATAGCCGAGGCTTGGATTTAGGCTCGGCTGAATACAACCTATTGTGAAGGCAAACGCGCGAAGAAGAAAACACAAAAACACACACGCGCACAAGATCGTCCAAGTTCACGCTCATGCACACAAGCACGCTGAAGGTTCCAAACACTTGATACGTGTTCAAGATGATGGGGGTCCATACAGGTGGATACCCCAGATGTTTACTGCGGAGGTAGCAAGGTGGGGGTCTGGAGAAAGGGCTTTCGGAAGACAGTTCACGCGATATTTATCCTGCGATCGGTCGTATATGTTGCGGGTGTTGCCTAACGCGGAGGCAACTGACATTGTGTCTATTTGTGTAACTGAAGCCATATCGGTTTGTGGCAGTTTGTTGGCAGTGCTGACGGACAGATTTGGATGGAAGTCCCCTGCCTGTCTTTCAGAAATGTCTCTGTTTCCACACACGCACACACACACACACACACACACAGACACACACACACACACACACACACACACACACACACAGACACACACACACACACAGACACACACACACAGACACACACACACACACACACACACACACACACGCACACACACACACTAGTTCTGCTGATGCAGCTACTCGACCACAGCCCTCCCCGGACATTTTCATCGGTCTGCTTTTCGTCAACATCTCCATCATTTCCACGCCACCCCGGTCAGCGTTCAACCCTCGGCTCACAAAAAAACAAGGACAACGTCAACAACTCAGGGAATTCCCTGGAGATTCGTTTCGTACCCTGAGATATCTTTAGAGAGACCGGTCTGTTTGAATTCATCTCTTATATTATTTTCGTCTGTATCTGTTTCTCAGCACTCTCCCTCGCTGTCTATACACTCGTCTACCCTCCATCTCATAACCCACCCTTTTACCTCTTGCGACCTCCATTTCTCTTCTCTGTAGTACCTCAGACGGGGTCAAACTGTTGAACGTGGAAACGTGACATTCAAATTTAAATGACATGCATCAGTCATCCCAGGATGCAAAAACCAAGTTTCACTGTTATTTTACCTAGTTTGCCTGGAACATAGCTCATCGAAAACTTTCCATAATCGAAGCACAGAGATCTTCTTTTGCATGTGAATTGGCACAACTGTTTTGAGGCAGTGATTAGTGCAGTTTGAATTGTCGCCTTCTCTTCTTCCTCCCCATCTACCCCACTGTCTGTTCTGACACTCCCTCTCTAACTTCACGTCCTTACCATTCACTTCCTCAATGTGGATGCTGCCCGGGAGCAATACAAGTGAAATCACGTTATTACAACCAGATTACCAGCGCTTGTTGATGAAGCCATCTATATCATTGCCCTCCGGGTGGTTTCTGAGTGAGTTTCCCTCCGTTTTACCGAATAATTGCGAGCCTTTATCTGTCTCTCCACAGAGCAGAGTGAAAATAAACACAGGCTCTCCAAAGACGTGCGGAAAAATTACCACCTCAGCATTCCAAAATGGGACTGGGAATTCTCTCCAGAGGGAACACAGAGAGGGGTGGAACTTTCTCTCTCAAGACAAATATATGTGTGTGTGGGCGTGTGTGTGGGCGTGTGTGTTTGTCTGTATGTATGGAGTCTTTTCGCGCTTGCTCATTCGTTTACCACATGTGCCCACACACTGTCACACAAGTAGCATACGTTACCGCTAAAGATATTCAACTCATCACTCTCAGATTTGGACAATGATTCAAAGTCTGTGGTAAAGCCGTGCGCTACAGTCGTACAACGTTAAGTAGATAAAGAAGGAAGCTCTACCCTGACCAGACAGAGCTGAGGAAAACATCCAGTCTTATCAGAGTCAAAGTGATGTGTGTGTGTGTGTGTGTGTCCTCCTCTGCACATGTGTATAAAACACTGAAGATCAGACGCCCGGCACTCAACGACAGGCGGGGTGCCATCCTGTAAGACCATGAGCGAGAGAGAAACGGAGGTGAATATCGAGGTGAAGATTACGAGAGATATGCAGATAAAGATTGGTAGATGGAGAACATACAGCACATTGGTTTCTCTGATCGTCTACAAAGGAGAGAGGGAAATTAAGACGAGGGACGGCTAAGGAGGGAAAATAGAGAGGAAAGTATTTTAGTTAGGAGAGAGCATAAGAGAAATATGCGGGGAGATGGAGTCACTCTGAGTTGGCGGGGAGTCATAAAAATCTGAAGAAATAAAGGAGAATTCTTAACCTCCAACTGTGCCGGCCCTCTTTTCGATTCAGCCTCACCGGCCTTCAGTCTGTTTGAAGCCATATCAGATTACACGGAGAAGCGAATCTCTACTGATCAGAGACGTTGCTTCACTGCGTCGTTATAAAGTGAATACATAACACTTGTTCAGTCTTTTGAAACGCAACGAACTTACCGTCTGGTACATAGGGTGGATCAGGCACATTACCTGTGTGTCGTTTGGTGACAACGTGACGAGGGAAAGAGACAAAACCTCGTCACGCGAACGGAGCCACGTGAAGCGCACAACGAAGATCTCACAAACATCTAGTATGAGTTTGTGCTGATGGACACAGCGAATCACCATATCAGTTAATACACATTGCATGTCTGCCAGGGTGAGTGAGACAGTAATTACTACAGACCAGGCCTCAGATCAGATAGGACCCCAGGCAGCAAAAACGATGGTTTATCCCAGATCAGATCACAGTAAATGGAGAAAGTGTCCCGGGGCAGTGGTTTATGGCCGTTATCTGATCAATCACAGTGAGAGGTAATTTTGATATCTGTGAAGGCTTTGTAAACACACATATTTAGCGGATAGGCCCAGAGAAACACACACACACTTAGCATCCTCCAGTGTTGCCAAATTACTACTCAACTACTACTACTGCTACGACGTCTAAAAGTAGCAACCTACGGAGGATTCAATTAAGGCTGGCGGTAAGGACAGTGGTGTCACGGATCTGTACAGGTGAAGTGCAGAAGGAGCGAGATTCAGAGCCAGATAATCACGTTCGTCGTATTTAATTGTAGTCTACAACAAACATAGAACAACGAACGGACAAAACTATACTGACGATAAATGAAATGCGCTTACACAAAGCGACTTGTACATTTACAAACACAACAGTATCAATGGGACTTATACACAACACTCACCTACAACGACACGTAACGTAAAATAATATCAAGCACCAGTGGACCTAACCAGGGGACTTAAATAGCCTACTGACCGGTGCTTAATTAACCCAACTCAAAACAGCTGTGCTCCTAATTACAATATACATACACAGAAGTGCTCTCCCAACCACCCTGTGTACAGCACAGCTCACCCAATATGTTACAGTATCCCCCACTAAAAGGCTGGCTTCCAGATAGCCTAACCAAAAGGGAAGGGGAACAGAGGAGACATATATTGTCCGTTCAACCCGGAGGCGGGCCGGGACAGTTAGTCCAGCCCTCTTTGGGCGTTCGACAGTCTGCAGCAATCTTGGGCGGCAGCCATCGTGGGCGTCGTGGCGGCGGCCATCGGGCGTCGTGGCGGCGGCCATCGTGGGCGCGTGGCGGCGGCCATCGTGGCGTAGTCGTGGCGGCGGCCATCGTGGCGTAGTCCTGGCGGCGGCCATCGTGAGCGTAGTCCTGGCGGCGGCCATCGTGAGCGTAGTCCTGGCGGCGGCCATCGTGAGCGTAGTCCTGGCGGCGGCCATCGTGAGCGTAGTCGTGGCGGCGGCCATCGTGAGCGTAGTCGTGGCGGCGGCCATCGTGAGCGAGTCGTGGCGGCGGCCATCGTGAGCGAGTCGTGGCGGCGGCCATCGTGAGCGTAGTCGTGGCGGCGGCCATCGTGAGCGTAGTCGTGGCGGCGGCCATCGTGAGCGTCGTCGTGGCGGCGGCCATCGTGAGCGTAGCGTGGCGGCGGCCATCGTGAGCGTAGTCGTGGCGGCGGCCATCGTGAGCGTAGCGTGGCGGCGGCCATCGTGAGCGTAGTCGTGGCGGCGGCCATCGTGAGCGTAGCGTGGCGGCGGCCATCGTGAGCGAGCGTGGCGGCGGCCATCGTGAGCGTCGTGGCGCGGCCATCGTGAGCGCGCGGCGGCGGCCATCGTGGGCGGCGATGCGGCAGCCATTGTGGGCGGCGATGCGGCAGCCATTGTGGGCGGCGATGCGGCAGCCATTGTGGGCGGCGATGCGGCAGCCATTGTGGGCGGCGATGCGGCAGCCATTGTGGGCGGCGATGCGGCAGCCATTGTGGGCGGCGATGCGGCAGCCATTGTGGGCGGCGATGCGGCAGCCATTGTGGGCGGCGATGCGGCAGCCATTGTGGGCGGCGATGCGGCAGCCATTGTGGGCGGCGATGCGGCAGCCATTGTGGGCGGCGATGCGGCAGCCATTGTGGGCGGCGATGCGGCAGCCATTGTGGGCGGCGATGCGGCAGCCATCTTGGGCGCGGGCGTGACGGCGGGGGCCATCGTGGACGCTGGCGTGACGGCGGGGGCCATCGTGGACGCTGGCGTGACGGCGGCAGCCATCTTGGGCGCTGGCGTGACGACGGCAGCCATCTTGGGCGCTGGCGTGACGACGACGGCAGCCATCTTGAGCGCTGGCGTGACGGCAACAGCCATCTTGGGCGCGGGCGTGACGGCGGGAGCCATCGTGGACGTGGGCGTGACGACGGGAGCCATCTTGGGCGCTGGCGGGACGACGGCAGCCATCTTGGGCGCTGGCGGGACGGCAGGAGCCATCGTGGACGCTGGCGTGACGGCGGCAGCCATCTTGGGCGCTGGCGTGACGGCAGGAGCCTTCTTTGGCGCTGGCGTGACGGCGGCAGCCATCTTGAGCGCTGGCGTGACGGCAACAGCCATCTTGAACGCTGGCGTGACGGCGGGAACCATCGTGGACGCTGGCGTGACGGCGGGAGCCATCGTGGACGCTGGCGTGACGGCAACAGCCATCTTGAGCGCTGGCGGGACGGCGGGAGCCATCGTGGACGCTGGCGAGACGGCGGCAGCCATCTTGGGCGCTGGCGGGACGACGGCAGCCATCGTGGACGCTGGCGAGACGGCGGCAGCCATCTTGAGCGCTGGCGGGACGACGGCAGCCATCTTGAGCGCTGGCGTGACGGCAACAGCCATCTTGAACGCTGGCGTGACGGCGACCATCTCAGGCGCAGGCGTGGTGGCGACCATCTCAGGCGCAGGCGTGGTGGCGACCATCTCAGGCGCAGGCGTGGTGGCGACCATCTCAGGCGCTGGCTCCTGTAAGTCCAGCCATGTCCTCCACCACGTCCTAATAATGGCAGTGGGCTGGTCATCCAACCCCTCCGGGGGTTTTTCTGTCCCTGACGTCGGCGGCAGAAAAGGGTCTTCCCACGGCGGGGGTAGTGGCTGTAGCTCCAGGGGTTTTCCTCCCCCTGTCTGCAGCCCCGGAGCAGTGGGTGGCCGTTCCTGCAGCACCAGGACCGTGGGTGTTCTCTCCGCGGTCCTCCCGGAACACCTCCTTAGCTCCCCCCCAAAAACCTTCTTGGGACGCCTTCGGGGTGCCCTCTTGCCTTCCTCCGGGAAGGACCGCGGACCCGATGTAATCAGCCCTGATAGCTGCATAGGTGGTTCGTAGCCAAAGTAAGCGCGGAGACGCCTATACTCCTCCTGGGGTGTCTCCGGCTTAAACCAGTCCCACTGCTCCGTGGGGTGACGGTAGGAGTAAATCTCCCCGGAGGTGTAGCAATAATCTCCGGGAAACCTCCCTCCGTCAGGCTCTGCTCGCTCATTTCGTCGGCTTGATATTCTGTCACGGATCCGTACAGGTGAAGTGCAGAAGGAGCGAGATTCAGAGCCAGATAATCACGTTCGTCGTATTTAATTGTAGTCTACAACAAACATAGAACAACGAACGGACAAAACTATACTGACGATAAATGAAATGCGCTTACACAAAGCGACTTGTACATTTACAAACACAACAGTATCAATGGGACTTATACACAACACTCACCTACAACGACACGTAACGTAAAATAATATCAAGCACCAGTGGACCTAACCAGGGGACTTAAATAGCCTACTGATACAAACCTATGCCCGGTGCTTAATTAACCCAACTCAAAACAGCTGTGCTCCTAATTACAATATACATACACAGAAGTGCTCTCCCAACCACCCTGTGTACAGCACAGCTCACCCAATATGTTACAAGTGGTCAAATTTGAGGTCACTTTCAGGGGTTGACATAAGCCATGAACCGAGCTAAAAATCGCTGTAATACTTAGTATGGCCGCTCCAAACTTAACGAGAGATGTAGAGAAGGAGTAGTGGACTTGACGCACGAGATGGAAACAAACCAAACCGGTAGTAACGTGTGCAACCAAGACACACCCGTGACATAGTCATTCTAGTCTAATTGAATTCACAAATTATGGCTTTAGTTTTCGAAGATTTTGGGGTTTTTCAAAGAAACACAAGACGGTCTGTGCGAGTCAGTTGAATAGCATTACGTATTAATATCGATCAAGTCATAATGCAACCATTGTGCTTGCCGTATGTCCACAAGAAATACGCTGTAACTTTTCATACTTTTATTACTCCACGTTTGTCACGGGTTGTCGGTGTTCGGAAGGATGGATCCAGACGTATACGGGAAACACGTTTCAGTTCTTTTATTAGCCCACGGACCAACCCGTAACGGACTTAAATAACCCGAAGGCAAAAGACAGGTGCGACATAGCGCACAAACTCAAATGGACTCCTCACTTAGAGTTTGAAAAAGAGACCCGCGCTCACAAAGAGACCCGGGCGTAACAGGCAACACTTAACAGATAAACAATTCCACACAAAGACAACCAACACACAGGGAGCTTATATAGACCTCTAATGAGATAATGGACACCAGGTGTAGTGATGACGAGACTGAACAAGGTGTGCAGGAAGGGTGGAGATTCGGTGATGACTAATAGGCCGGGGAGAACGACCGCCGAATACCGCCCGCAGGTGGAGCTGCCGCTTCCCCTGTTGGAGTCGTGACAACGTTTTTACAGTTTTGCCGATTACACTTTACCACACAACTAGATAAAAGCATCGTCCTTGAATGTATTCTTATAAAAGACTTAGAAATTATTTTGTTCTCTAACGCTACTACTTTAAACCAGGTTGGAACATTTCCAGTGCATTCTAATGAAAACCTCATATTTTGGAAACCTTGTAGTGGTTCTGGGTAGAGTTACGACTGACATTTGATATGGTACAGCTCTCTGTGAATGGCGCAACATCAATTTGGGCATATTCGCTGAAGCGGGTCAGTCTTCCTGTTAGCCTCACACTGTCTGTTAGAAGCCATAATAAAACATTTGTTACTGGCGTAGAGAGAACCAGCACAAAGGACAACCGTGTTTCGATCTACACATATCTACACATACTGTGGGATTGGACTTACATCCACTTTTAAAGATGTGAAATATGCATGTAGCAATTTACTGCCATTCAGTCCAGATCATTGAGGGGAGGTCAGCGAAAACCCTAGAGTTCACAGATATATGGCTGGCTTTGACGATGATTCATTTGTTGTCTGTCGGACTGTCGTCCAGCTTCATGAATAGTGACTTGAGTTTAATTGCCTTGCTGCCAATACGAAGGCTCTCCGCTATGCTGCCGGTGGAATAACCAAAGCGCCTGTGACACACACACGCGCACACACACACACATAAGGGACTTATCTGCAGGTGGCTGACCCATCGGGTTCTGACTTGGGTGGCCTCTGTCTCAAGTAATTGCGTAGTCACGGTGACGGGCTGAACCCAACCTGGCGGGAGGCTCTCTGAGGGTGACAGCTTAGTGACTCTTGGCCAAACAGGTGTCAGCGACATGTTGGCATGGCAACCTCCAAGCCGTGGCCGGGTCACCCTGTCGTCGGCATGTGTAGAGTGATCGGGGAACTTGTGAGCGGAGGAACTTCCTCCGACCGTAGTCCACACCGCCTGTCTCACCTCTCTGGACGCTTGGTCTTAGCTAGGCATCAGGTCGCATGCTGTCCTTTATCATACAGGCACTGGCTTTCCTTCAGGCCGGCGGAGAGAGGAATCGGATCCATGAGAAGTGATGCTGGAGCTGCATTGTGTGCACACTCATCTGTGTGTGTGTGTGTGTGTGTTTGTGCATCAGTCAGCAGGAGACAGACAGAGAGGCAGCCTCCCTCAGCCCTGCTTATCCAGCAGTTATCCCCATGGCAGAGCAGCCAGCCCAGTGAGGCATAGACAGGATGAGTAATGGCCAGAAAAACACACTGCTCCATCCTCTGAACACACGTACACACACACACACACACCTTGCCTACGTACTGTACAGTGCCTGGGTGTGTCTGGAGCCAGACAAAGACACAGTGGACATCAATCTCCTTCAACAAGAGAGAGAGAAAGAAAAGACAAGGTGAAGAAGGAAGAGGGAGAGAGAGGAGGGGAGCAAGACATGAGGGAGGGAGAGAGAGGAGGGGTGAAAAATAAAAGAGAGCAGGAGAACATGCTGGTATTTTTGTTAAGCCTAGGAGGTGCACAGCAGACTGAAAGAACATCATTTTGCTTTAAGGTGTTGCAGACAGGCAGCAGGTAAACAGACAGACAAATATGTTGGTTGGTAGGTAGGACAGACAAACAGACGGACAGACAGACAGGCAGGCAGGCACACTCTTCCCCACACTTTAGTGTGGGCAATATCAATAATTTCCCTCAGTACATCCACCCTGACCTTATCCATATCCTGTCCACCGCTCCTCTCAATGGTGACCTGCTGACCTAGTGAGCGAGCTCTGTAATCAGTCAACCCAGGAAGCACGAGTTGTGTGTGAGTCGGAAGACCAGCTCACTTAATTGTCCCACTTAGAACGTATGAGTCCCAAAGGCACTCGTCCCTCTCTCCGTAGCGCGTTACTACATTTGACCTAGGCTGAGTCCCAAATTGCACTCGTCCCTCTCTCCGTAACGCACTACATTAGAACTGGCCATTTTCTTCTGTCGTTCAACAGATTGCAGATGTAGTGTTCTGTTCTGGATGTAGACTGTACATTGATCTGCAGTAAGTTAAGAGTTCCTGCATTGACAGGCTGGATGCCTAATTGAGCCAATTAGCTGATGGTTGGGCCTACAGGCAGGATGACTGGAGCATTACCCATTGGTATCCCCTTGCCATCACACACACGCACACACACACACAAATGCATGCACAGACACTTAAAGACAGATGCAGACACACACACACATATTCCCCTGCTGTTACAAAGATTGGATTCTTCCAAATGTACCAATCAGCAGACGAATATCTGCAGGAGGAGATTAGATGCTGCTGTTAGTCTTCACTGTCTCACAAATGCTATAACACACGTTACTGTGGACAACACTGTAGAAACACGAAATATGTACTACACACACACACACACACACGTATTAAGCACGCCGATACGCCGATGGGTCAAAAAGTTAAGACCGCGCACAGGTGAAACGAATGTCATTGATATTTTCCAAACCTGGGCCCGCGTGAAAGGTCTGGATAGATTAGATGCTAAGTGGAAGAAGAAGGTCATCTGGTCCCCTGAGTTCTGTTTTCTTTTGCACTACGTGGATGGACTGGTACTAAGGTGCCCAATGTGTGCCGAGAAAATATCCCCCACACCATTACACCTCTACCACCAGCTTGAACCACTGAGACAAGGCAGAATGGATCTCTACAAGACCTTGCAGCTCACCTAAGCATTTGAAAATACTATTTGACACGCGTATGGAAGTTAAATTGCAATGAAATTTGTCAGTAAGACTTATGTTAAGATGAACAATTCTTTAAAAAAAGTAATCGTTTTCTTTTAGATTTACTTTCATCGCTTACATCACTGAACTTACTGTCAATAATATACTAGTACACATATTGTGGTGGATTTTCAGTTCATATACATGTTTAGAAAAGTAGTTTGCTTACATAATTCGGTTGTTACAGTATTTGTTTACATTTGGGTATATATCTGTTAAACTTCATATAATTTTAGTATAATTAGTTATAAACACACAAAGTATTTTGGTGAACTTAGGAGAAGGAACAGACATCTCCAGTGACACCCCTCCCCCATACATTCCAATGGGCCTTGATAAAAGGTTCGACAGAGGTGTGATATTGGATCCTGCCTGGGTGGGGTTAACTGATAAGAATGACTAGGAACATATCGATTGGTCATTGGGGGTGAACTGGGGGATGTGTCGATGTTTCTGACTGGTCTAAAGTTGGGGTATTAAAGCGGTTGAGGCCATGGAACTGTCTCTTCCTGGCTTCGACTAGCGCTGGTCTAATGTGAGAGGGCATATTGCTGTGGGGTTGTGAAGCAATATTAATGCAAATAAACCATCTGAAAAAATAATCCGTTCGACTCGTGTATTTCACTCATTTTCTCTACCATAATATATATATATATATATATTGTATAGATTCAACTTTGGTGACATTTATGAAATTAATATAAAATAAATTAATTAATTGGGCCTTGTTCCTTCATTCTGCCGCATAAACCTTCAAGTGTTTACGGCGCAATAATATCACAGTACATATGTCACATTGGATATGTGATGCTTGCTATCCAGTCGTTTTCAAGTGGTTCATTCTTCGCTTTGGCCGCTCGGTTACCGTTGCTTTGTTTACACTGTCATTCTGCTGAACTTCCTGGTTAGCGTGCTAACGTTCGCATTTTGCGGTTGGTGGGGTTGTTGTCTAACAGGTGCTGATATCGAGCTATGCAGATATCAAGGTCTAGTCAGTCAGAGTGTGGCAGGTCAGGGGATAGAGAGTGAGATATAGAAACGGGAGGGAGGAGTTGAGTTCCATTAGAAATCCATGTGTCTGTAGCATTAATATGCAGCATCTGTAATCACGTAATCATGTACCCACACACACACACCCCAACTCTCTCTCTCGTGCTATCTCTCCTCTAACAGACACACAGAAATCAGGTAGCTCCACCTAAATTAGTACGTGAACCTCCCCCACACATAGAGTGTCAGAAGCCGTATCGCCCACCATCCCCGAAAACATACTGTCACATTATTCAAAGAGTTGACTCGTGTGCGCCTGTGTGTTCCTGTTTTCTCGGCCCTGACAACGATAGCAAGACAAGTAAAATCCTCAGAAGCGAGGAAACGTAGCTGGTTCTCACTTTCCTCCAACTATGAGTTAACTATGTGTGTGTGTGTGCAGTTGAATCAGTCAGCAGATGTAGCACTGATAGAGAATATTACTTAACCCTGTAATTGTCTGTAGGCTAGTTGTAGCAGATGTCTCCTGTATAATTCTTCAGCACACGGGCGCCTGTGCTCTGTGAAATATGTGTGTTGATAAGGTGACGGCACTGAGCCGATGTGTGAGGTGAGTGCCTGTCTGTACGTTTAAAAGGTGTTGAGAAGAAGGTGCTTGGAAGATAATTGAACGGCTCGGGATTCAGAACCTTTCAGCCGTTCGCGGTTCTCTGCCGTCGCAGCGCCCGCGCTACTCCCAAAAAGGCTCAGACCTTTTTACGAGGCGAACAGGACGTTACTTTTAAGCGGCGAGATGGAGGTGGTAATATATTTATGTCCCGGTTTAAATCATGCAGGTTACTGATGATGTTATAATGATGTGCTGTAATGTTCTTTGGCTGTCTGCTGGGGGTAACTGGAGATTAGGACGTGCATTGTGTGCTACTGCTAAAGTGCTCCATTACCTCTGTCTGTGTGTGTGTGTAGTAAGTTTGTACAGTCTAATATGTGTGTGTGTGTGTGTGTGTGTGTGTGCTTGCTGTCTGTGCATGTAATACAGTTTCCATGTAGTGTGGAACAGTCTACAGTGTATTTACAAACAGGTCCCCCTTCTCCCTTGTCTTCTATAGGTTGTTACAGGTTCACTTTCCCTGCCTGGTTCTCATCTGTCAAAATGGTCCAAGGCAACGGCACAGTTGGCCCAGCTGCTGTTAAACATAAACACCTGGTTCCGGCCACAGCCTCAGGTAGCGGGCGAGTGTTTGGGATGTGCCGGTGTGCATGTGGTTCTGCGTGTGGAATAGAGTTGGTTGTAGGAGCCCGTGTTAAATTGTCTGCATGTTTTTTGCTCAGTCTTAGTTTATTATTGTGTGCTTCGAACCCCTCCCTGTATGAGACTGGTTTCAACTGGTTTTCAGACTAAACTGGGGGGGAATATGGGTAAAAATTGAGAGAAATAAGCGAGAAGCAGACGCAACCAAGAAATACTGAGATCACAGCGGGGAAAAGAAAGATGCTTATTCTGTTTATCACAACTCACATGGCATTGCTTTGTGCTCTTTAACCTCTGAAACTGGCATTACTGGCAACCCTGCCGTTATATTTCAGGGGCGGATCACTTTAAGTGCAGTGCTTTCAAAATACTTACAAATGTGAGAGAGGGAGAGAGAGAGAGTGAGGGAGTGGAGACAGAGAGTAAACGAGGAGAGAGAAAACAGGGGAGGGACTGTAGAGGCGTGGTACACGGGGCGATTCCTTCTCCTCAGACCCATTAAAGCATTTCGCTGTAATCAAAACATCCCTGAAACATTCATGAGCTTCAAAGCTTTAAAGAGTCAGATTAAACGCTTGCTTAAAAATACCAGGGTGATCGAATTTGTCCAGCCACGCCCCACCCCCCAGCCTCACACGCACACACGCACACGCGCACACACACGCAGACAAAATCACGTTGTTAAATATTTTAACGTGGTTGTGGTCATCGGCTGCCGTTCGTTAATAATTCATGCTGTAAACGGTTTCTCACAACACCGTGTGTTGACGAACCACACTTTGAAGTCCTCTCTGGTGGCTTAGGTGTGTTTTATAGCTCCAATATAGCATCGTAGACGGCCGCAGTTAGACCGTGGCCAACCCACTGAGTCCTCTCTCCCCTGGGCCGCACGGCTCATTAAGTCAGGGTTTCTTTGTATGCTTTCTCTGTGTGTGTGTGTGTGTGTGTGTGCGTGCGTGTGTGTGTGTAGGGTGTTTTGGAACCCACCGGACACCGCTCAGGTGTCCATATTGTGATGTTAGACCCTGCTGCAGGTGATGATAAATGCCCTGTCTCGAAATGCATCGTCGTCATTTATTCGATGTTATATTTATTATTATTCTTCGCCGTGGCCTCACTTTGACAGTGTGCCGCGGAATCTGACGATCGCTTCGGAAGCCCGATGGACAATGCGGTTCGGCCAGCATCGCTTGTGAACTTGGGAGTCATCGTCAGAATGGATTTCCAAATGTCGTTTTGCTCCGGCAACTTCCTCTGGGAAAGCCGGGTTAATCAGGTGGGCCTCGATATGAACAGAGTCATGTGACTTCCACGCTGGAATGGCAGAGTAGAAAGGAAAGTAATTTTATGGCGCAGTGCCTATGAGAACACCTTACTCTGACCTTCAACTCTCGAAGAAACCCTGTCTGGAAAAGTTGTCAATAGAGAAGAAGGTACGGCACCTGTTTAAAAGTTAATGCTCCCCTTGAACTTTTTCTGTATTTTGTCATGTCAGTTTCGAGCGCATTATGCATTTAAATTAGGATTATTTTCCACTTATCTACACAGCATACACCACCGTTCTATGGCTTATTTATGCTGTGAATATAATTGTCATATATTAAGAATACAAAACTGAAACATTACACTAGGCGACTTTGACAAGGGCCAAAGTTTTATGGCCAGACAAATCGCCAACCTAGAACAAGATATTGCCTTCCCCAAACTGCTGCCATAAAGTTGGAAAAATTACATTCCCATTTTGGGGAACTTCAAGGCCTAGCCCAAACTCTGAAACAGCCCCAGACCAATACCCCTCCTCCACCAATCTTTACTGTAGCTACTCTGCATTCCGTAGGTAGCATTTGTCCATCAGACTGCCAAATAGTAATAGCATGATTCACTTAAGACACATTTCCACTGTGTCCAATGGCGGTGTGCTTTGCACCACTTCTGTCGACGCCTGGCATTGCGCATGTTAACATGAGACGTGCGTACAGGTGCTCGGCCACAGAAACCCATCATGTAAAGTTCCCAAAGCACAGTTCCTGTGCTAACGTTGCTTCCAGAGGCAGTTTGGAACTTTGTGGTGAGCGAGGCAACAGATGTTTACGAGGTTCCGCACGATGCGGCCGTGCTCTGTGAGTTTGTGTGGTCTTCCATGGAGTTTCTGGACTGTTGCAGCTCCTAGCCTCTTCCATTTCACAATTATAGCACTTTTAGTGATCCGGGGCAAATTTAGTGCTTGCCACACGCCCATTAAAGCTCTGCCCCAGTTTTCTTTGATGACTCAGGTTTTCATCTTAAGCTCTCAAACTTGTCTTAAACACCGATGAATCTGAAGAAAAGTTTCGGATGATCCAAACGCCAAATTTGTCAAGATGAAGTCTCTATTTTCAGGTGTGGATGTTCTATTTACATGAAAACTGTCAACAAACAGTTTTCGAATAAGGTTCAGGGTTAAGGTAAAGTTTAGGTTTTGGATAAAGGTTCAAAGATATTTAGTTAACACGATTCCAATGGTCTGTAGATGAGTGAGTGAGAATCTACAGAAACACTTTAAGGACCAGCATAAACAGATTGTCCGATATACACTGCTGCCATCCAAATAAAATGCCTAGGATGACTAAGATGAACTCCTAATCCTTTACTTTCAAAACTATAGACCGGATTCTGAAACCATAGAGAGAAAAATATCCCGCTACGATTGACTGTGGTCCAACCAACCCCACCATGGGGAATTAATTTCCAGATGAAATATACTAAAGGCTGATTGAAATGAAATAACAGGAATTAATTCGGAAGAGAAAAAATCGAAAAAGCTTTGAACTTCTCAGTAATAATGAAATAATATTTAAATCCATTAATTCACACATTTTCCTGCGGGCCAGTACGAGAGGAACACAGAGTGTTTAAACAAAGACTCTGCCATTAGGAGAAGTGAAACCCTGAGATGTATCAAATTAATCAGTGCTTGAAATAAGAACCTCCTCTCTGAAATAAGCAATACGGGTTGGTTACAGATTCAATTTAAAAGAAAATGCCGAACAGATACTACAACAAATAATATGGCTAATCTCTAATGTATTAAACGAAGACCCATCTTCGAAAAAAATAAATAGATATGTAGACACCTTTTTAAATGAGACTGTGAATAGGGACAGTACAGTTATGTCACACAAGTAATTAACAAGTAGTGTATGGAAACGTATGCAGCCGTGCGAAGATACAATCAACCCAGTGCAGCCTTGAGAGACAGTTAATTAAAAAAGAGAAAGGATTGAATTAGTCTATCTGTCACCAGTGAAAAAATATCAATCGGCAGAAAAAAAGGAAAAATGTCAAAAGGTTTGTCAAAAAGTGCACACGCGCGTGCATACAGCTTCTGTATTCACGTGCACCGGGTGGCTAAACATGAGCTGAGAGCATGCTACATTTTCTCTTGTACGGTCTGTCCACTGCGCTGACCACAATGACGTATAAATGTCAGCAGGGAACAAATCTTTCCTGTGCCATTTTGTCGAAGATGTGAAACGCATAAAACATTCGTCTGTTTCGTTGTGATAAAATCCTTAAACTTCTCAATGCACTCTCCGTGAAACGATGCCAATACTAATCTATATGCGCGGCACAACATAACGGGTTAACCGTGTTTGCAATGAAACAGTTCTAATCATAAATGTATAATGAGCACTATTGTAGTCGTGGGTTATGCATGACTAATTATTGATCACATCATGTGCCGTAGAACGTGATCTAGAGAGGTGAGATGCTGGTCACTGATAATTAGCCAGAAAGAGAGCTATATATAATCGTTACTTTTATCCAATAGCATGGCTCCTGGCGCACAAGCAGGAAGCGGCTGGCAACTTGTTAAGGTGGAAGAAATGCACATCTGGTCAGATGAGTCGCTGGCTAACTGAGTAGAACAATTAAAAAAGGAAGCAACTGAGGCATCATATCCTTCTGTGTTATATCTGCGATGTATAAACCTGGACTGCCACAGAAAGAAACAGAATCATTGGGTCAGTGGCAGTGGGTTTGTGAGTGTGAGAAAAAGAATCGAGGCTTTAGTCTCCGATTAGTTGCTCTGCTTGTCATGGTGTCATTACACTATAATTGTGGTCTTTATACTTTCACTGTGTACTAACATTACCGATAAGCAATGCCTTTTGTATGTACCTAACCCAGCTGTGGACTGAAGTGCACAATGCTCCTCTCCCTCTCTGACAGTCTGGTGTTTGGATTGGACGAGAGCAGGCGGTGTGGGTGGGGCTAGGCAGTGCCTTGTCCACAGCCTGGAGCACGAGCTGTGAATAATTAATAATCTTCACTGTAGGAGTGGTGAGGGGGTACCCTGTCTACTCAGTTAGGCAATGCAGCCTGATAATCCTGGGTAAGGAGTGGTTAAAATCTTGGATATTTTTTGTGGGACAATAAGTATGCATTCTATTAGAGATACAGATTATTTTGTTATCATCAATATTTCACATGCGATGAGTATTATGTTGTTAACAGTGCCATTATTCACACTCCATTTCTGGCAGTGGCTACAGAGCCTGTTGTAAAAAAACAGAACCTGCTGTAAAAAAAAGAGAACCTGCTGTAAAAAAAAAGAGAACCTGCTGTAACAAAAAAACAGAACCTGCTGTAACAAAAAACAGAACCTGCTGTAACAAAAAACAGAACCTGCTGTAACAAAAAAACAGAACCTGCTGTAACAAAAAACAGAACCTGCTATAAAAAAAAGAGAACCTGCTGTAACAAAAAAACAGAACCTGCTGTAGAAAATCGGAACCTGCTGAAAAAAAAAAAGAACCTGCTGTAAAAAATCAGAACCTGCTGTAACAAAAAAAGAGAACCTGCTGTAACAAAAAAACAGAACCTGCTGTAAAAAAAACCTGCTGTAAAAAAAAAAACAGAACCTGCTGTAACAAAAAAACAGAACCTGTTGTAACAAAAAAACAGAACCTGCTGTAAAAAAAACAGAACCTGCTGTAAAAAAAAAACAGAACCTGCTGTAACAAAAAACAGAACCTGCTGTAACAAAAAAACAGAACCTGCTGTAACAAAAAAACAGAACCTGCTGTAAAAAAAACAGAACCTGCTGTAAAAAAAAAAACAGAACCTGCTGTAACAAAAAAACAGAACCTGCTGTAAAAAGAGAAGTGTCCATATGCATAGATGAATAAAGCGTGTTCATGTAGTGCCTCAGCGACGTGACTGCGTGGTTGCGCGGCACAGCGTACTCTGAGATGTGTCCTGCCTGCCATGCATGGTTAGAGCAGGCTGGTGTTCTGCCGCAGGCTCACGTTGGCTATATTTACTGATGTGCTGTGAGTCCGGGTCACGTGCCCCTCCTGTCCCAAACGAACCACGGCATCCGCTCGTCAGTGGGATTGAGGACCGTTCACTTGGATGAGTTCAGAGCATCGACAGTCTACCGGCAGTAGGTTAAGTTAACTGTACGTGGTGTTCTAACCAATTCTAACCCCACTCGTCTACTAATCACCTCTGAAATGTGTATGCTTCCCATCCCATCCATAGTGACTGCTCGGCGTCCATATAGACCTACTCTATACCGCATTCGGTCCAATCTAACCACCCTTGTGTGCACCTCCTTTGCAGAGTACCTAATTTCGGGTAGTGTCTGGAACTGTCGATCGGCTGTCAACAAGACCGAATTCATCTCGGCTTACGCTGTCCTCCAAGACCTTGACTTTCTGGCTCTGACTGAGACGTGGATTACCCCCGAAAACACTGCTTCCTTGGCTGCCCTTTCGTCATCCAGCCATGTGTTTTCCCACAGTCCTAGAACTTCCAGTCGTCGCGGAGGCGGAACAGGGCTTCTCATTTCTGCTAAATGGAGATTCTCTCCCTTCCCCCTCCCTCACCTTTCCCCTTCCTCGTTTGAATTCCATGCTGTCCGTGTGACGTTTCCATTCAATATTAATATAATTGTCCTCTACCGTCCACCGGGAGCCCCCGGGGTCTTTCTCGAAGAGCTCGACACCCTGATTAGCGAATTTCCCGATGACGACACACCGCTTGTCCTGCTAGGTGACTTCAACCTGCCAACGACCACATTCAACACCTTCTTAGGCTCATCCGTCCTACCCCTCCTCTCATCGTTCGGCCTCAGCCTCACCCAGTCAACGGCGACTCACATTGCAGGCAATGTGTTGGACCTTGTCTTCACCAGATGCTGCCCGCTGACCAACTTTAAGACCACACCCCTACCGCTATCGGACCACTTCCTAGTCTCATTTTCCCTCTCCCTCTCTTCTCGTGCATCATCAACTCCCAGCCTGGTGGTGGGTCGCATGAACACACAATCCCTCTCCCCATCTGATCTTGCTGCTTCTGTTCTTTCATCCCTCCCGTCTCCCAAATCCTTCTCCTTCCTGTCTACTGAATCTGCCTCTTCCACCCTTCTAGCATCGCTATCTACATCCTATGACTCGCTCTGCCCTCTTTCCTCCCGGCCAGCCCGAGCTGCACCTCCTGTGCCGTGGCTAAATGAAACCCTACGTAGCCACAGGAGAGAACTTCGTGCAGCCGAGCGGAAATGGAGATCCACCAAAATTCAAAGCGACTTGGCTTCCCTCCAGTCCCTCCCCACCGCCTTCAACTCAAATCTGACCACCGCTAAAGCTGCTTTCTATCACCGGAAATTCCAGGACTCCGCTTCCAACCCTAAAAAGCTCTTCTCCACCTTCTCCACACTCCTCACCCCTCCTCCACCTCCTCCGTCATCGTCCCTTTCAGCTGACAACTTTCTTACCCACTTTCAACAGAAAGTGGACAACATTCGAGCATCATTCACCCATCCGCCAGAAATCACTATTTCCCCTCACACTGACTCTGTCCCTGGTCTGAGTTCCTTCTCCACGCTCAGTCCGGAAGACACCCTGCAACTGGTCCAATCCAGCCGTCCGACAAAATGCCCGCTTGACCCTATCCCTTCCCCACTCCTCCAGTCCATCTCCACGGACCTTCTTCCATATCTCACATCTCTAATAAACACTTCTCTAACCTCAGGATGTGTCCCTTCTGACTTCAAAATGGCCAGAGTGACTCCGCTCCTCAAGAAACCGTCTCTCGACCCGTCGGATGTCAACAACTACAGACCTGTGTCCCTGTTGTCCTTCCTTTCCAAAACGCTTGAACGCGTTGTAGCTGACCAACTGTCCTCCTACCTCTCGCAGAACAATCTCCTGGACCCTAACCAGTCAGGATTCAAGACGGGCCACTCAACTGAAACAGCGCTGCTCTGTGTAACTGAAGCCCTACGCAAGGCCCAAGCCAACTCTCTCTCCTCTGTTCTCATTCTACTAGACCTATCTGCTGCCTTCGACACAGTAAACCATCAGATCCTGCTCTCCACCCTCTCTGACCTGGGGATCTCAGGTGCGGTGCATTCCTGGTTTTCCTCGTACTTGTCAGACAGTTTTTACCAGGTGGTGTGGCGAGGCTCGCCGTCGAACATGCAGCCCCTGGTCACTGGGGTCCCCCAAGGATCGGTCCTAGGCCCTCTCCTTTTCTCCTTATACACCCGGTCTCTTGGCTCTGTCATATCCTCACATGGCCTCTCCTATCACTGCTATGCTGATGATACCCAACTATTTTTCTCATTCCCACAGTCTAAAACCCACGTGGCATCCCGTATCTCTGCATGTCTGACTGACATCTCGGCCTGGATGTCTGCACACCATCTGAAACTCAACCTAGGTAAAACTGAACTGCTCTTCTTCAAAGGAAGAGCCTGCCCGCTCCAGGATCTGTCCATTACGGTGGACAACGTCACAGTCCCTGCTACCCGATGTGGGAAAAACCTTGGCGTGACCCTTGACAACTCCCTCTCATTTTCTGCACACATCAAGGCGGTGTCCCGGTCTTGCAGGTACATGCTCTACAACATTCGGAAAGTAAGGCCGTATCTTACGCAGGAAGCCGCACAAGTGCTGATCCAGGCACTTATCATCTCCCGTCTCGACTACTGCAACTCCCTTCTGGCTGGTCTCCCAGTGTGCGCCATCAAACCCCTGCAACTCATTCAAAATGCAGCAGCCCGCCTGATCTTTAATCTACCAAAGTTCTCCCACGTCACTCAGCTGTTCCGCACAGTACACTGGCTCCCGGTCGAAGCACGCATCCACTACAAAACCATGGTGCTAGCCTATGGGGCAGTAAGAGGAACCGCCCCCTCCTACATCCAGTCACTAATCAAGCCGTACACACCCACGCGAGCACTTCGTTCTGCCACCTCAGGCCTCTTGGTAGTGCCATCCCTACGGGGGGGCAACTCTCGATCTGCTCAGTCTAAATTGTTCTCCGTACTTGCCCCGCAATGGTGGAACAACTCCACTCTGGAGATCAGATCATCGGACTCTCTACCAATCTTCAAAAAACGTATAAAAACATTCCTCTTCAAACTGTACCTCCAGTAGCTCCATGAATGGAGCTCCACAACTCTCGACTGTTCGAAACTTCACTACCGAATCATTCTTCTACGATTATCACCCATTCCTCCTCTCCTAGCACCCTTTCTATCTCTAGCACTTCCCCCTGCACCCACCCAGGAACAATGTACTTATTGCCTTTTTGATGTGTGTTTTAGCTATATGTGAAATGCCTGCACTTATTGTAAGTCGCTCTGGATAAGAGCGTCTGCTAAATGCGCAAAATGTAAATGTAAATGATGGTGTTCAATTGGTACCTCATCCAACAATGTGCTCTACCTCATCCAACAACGCCCCCTACCTCATCCAACAATGTGCTCTACCTCATCCAACAACATCCCCTACCTCATCCAACAACGTCCCCTACCTCATCCAACAACGTCCCCTACCTCATCCAACAACATCCCCTACCTCATCCAACAACATCCCCTACCTCATCCAACAACGTCCCCCTTGGTTTTTCATCGAGCTGTACAGATCTTTTGCTTATCCGGCTTTATTTCTTTTCCTGTCACCGCCGTCTTCCTTTTTCCGACCCCGGGAGGCCAACTCTCTTTTACCTAGTCGCAGTCCTTTTTTCTTTCCCTCTTGTCGTGAACAGCACATCTGGAGCATATGGGACATGGTGTGAGAAGGCTATTCCAAATTCTCACATGACCCATTGCATGTAGCGCTCATACATTGTGCTTAGAAACAGTTACATGATAGAGTGCCATTTCCTGCTTTCACGGCAGACACTTTTGCAGGCTGTATCTGGATATGATCTGCACCCGATGTAGGTTGCTGATACTAAACAAGGTCCTGGAGGACCTCGCGGTTCAGGTGTGTGTGTATGAATGTGTGTGTGTGTGTGTGTCTGGACGTGTTGTGTGTAGGCTTGTGTAAGTCCAGGCTTGTGAGACCAATTTCTCTCACGGCCGGCGTTCTTAGTTTTCATAATTTCAGCACTCAATCAGGTTTCCCCTGGGAGCTCAAAAAAAACAGACAGGTTGACTCAGCGACTAAATTACCACCCAGATCCCATCTCAAATATCCCAAACCTCTAACACACATACAGCGTTCCACCATACCCCCCCCCCCACACACACACACACATACACACACACACACACTTATTCACATAGATTCACTCACAAGACCATACATTCAATATACTACAGAATAACACAAAAGTCACTGTTACTATTGGATGGAACATTAATAAATGGATTGACGTTGCAATACCAGACAAAAACATATTTGATCAAGTCCCGTGGTGTCACCGCCACATTCACTGACCCGGTACTGACCACTGTAGCTCGGTGAGTTGAGGAGAGTGATATTTGGGTTGGTGGAAGCATGCGTGTCTTCTAGCTGGTGAAGAGGGCCTGCTCTTCGGGAAACTGAGTTGGAGCATTAACAAATGTAATGTGACATCTGGTCTTTAGCAAAAAAAAACAACACACGGCCAAAGTGCAAGCATTCAATGCATTGCAACGAACAAATGCCTTGTACAGTCAGTGGGACATAGAACAACAGAGGTATCAAACCGCAAACGCCCAGGAAGCCGGGGACAACAGAATGTAATGACGTCACACTGTCCCGCCCATGGGACCGCCTACTTTTAGTAGTGGTGTGCGATTACGTTGTCTGGTCATTTGATATTTACCAGTGCTTCTATTACGCTTGGAGTCGGCAGTGTCCTGCGTGCGAGAAGAGAGCTCCCAGGATGGTAAGTGACGGCACAGCTGTTCCATGCAACATGCATCAGAGTGTCTCAACGGTTCAACCAATCATGTTGGCCATCAGACAGTCAGGACAGGCTTTCTGAATGTGCAGATGAGAGAAGGAAAGGAAACGTTCGGGAGAAGACGAGGTAAGTGATAGATGGAATAAAACAGAATGATAGATAGAGAGAGCGAGAGGGCGAGCAGAGGATGTAGAGAATGAGGTGCAAACGAAGTCTGCCGAAGTCATCACACAGTTACTCGACCGGCGTCCCAAATAGCGCCCTTTTTCCCTACAGAGTGCACCTGCATGGTGCACCACTTCTATAGGGCTCTGGTGAAAAGTTCTGCTTTTAGTACGGACTTGGGCGGATTAGCATACAGATCCGATCTGGCGGAGCTGTTCAAGTTACACCTGAGGGGAAAGTGGTCACGTTTGGATTGTTTCAGGATTCAATCTAAAAGTGCGGACTCTTCTGTCCCAACTCCTGTTGAGAAGTGATGAGCAATGCAAACGTTCGATTAATCAAAGTCTGTTTTCCATATTAGTGTGACAGGGATGCTTTCCATTTACGCAATCTTAAAAAAGAGATGTTAGGGAGATTAAAGGAGAAGTGAAGGGGCTATATATAAGTTGTGTGTGTGTGTGTGTGTGTGTGTGTGTGGTCGGGGGGGGGGGCGTATGTGTTTTTCTTGTGCGAGTTTGCACACATTTATCTGTTTTGTCTATGTGAGTCACAGAATAAATCATTTTGATGTAGACATTACTAGAACAGCAGACATTAACTAATTACGTTTTTCTGAAAACTTTATAATCCTGTCAGTGAAGAACACACACACACACATGCACACACACGCACGCACGCACACACACACACACACACACACACACACACACACACACACACACACACACACACACACACACACACACACACACACACACACACACACACACACACACACACAAACAAACACACTCAGTCTTCTGTGCTTGTCCAATTACATCTACATGCATATACTTTCTATTCTGCATTATTAACTGCTTCCTTCTCAACACGACGCACACACACACACACACACACACAAACAAACACGGCCATCTTGCCCAGAGCCCGGAAGCAACGGCAGGATAAATGATTCCACTTTGTGTGCGTCGACACCTTCACAAGGCGATAAGATTGGTCTGTTTAAAATGATTACTTCTGCCCAACGTGTCAATAAATCAGCTTTTTTTCTGGTCTGTGCGCTCTGTTGCTCTGGCACAGGGAGAGAGATCCAGAGACTGGTGTTGTTTTCCCGACGTTCCTAATGCATACTTTATGAGACGGCTGGGGCTGACTCCCTGATGAACTGGTGGGACCATACCCCACTAATCAGGCTTAAGAAGAAATAGTGAGACGGGGGAGAGGGAGAGAGAGAGAGAGAGAGAGAGAGAGAGAGAGAGACACAGGCAGAAATAAAGAGAAAGAGACTGACTGAGATCAGACAACAATGGAGATAGCAAGATGAGACTGCAGACAGACAGAGACATCAGGTGGTCAGAGAGTCACAGATGATGTCACAGATGATGTCACAGATGATGTCACAGATGATGTCACAGATGATTCGACGAGTCCCACCCGTCGAAAGTGACAACTCTGGGCGTCAACGTAATGTGGATGGGGCTGGTTATCCGAGGCTTCGGTCAGGGTATTTATGGTCACCGCGCCGATGACCTCATCAAGTCACTGTAATAAAGCTGTTGACTGTTGATAAATCCCGAAAAAAAGAAGAAAACGCGCTTTCGTTACACGAGGGGCTAATAAGTTGTACCTCAAACTGTTCGTTGGCTACGGACAATGTGGCAGCCACGATAGAGAGGGAAATGCATTGGAACCAACAGACTGATCGCATGGTGCTAGAATGAACCCCGCTAATTGATTTCTGTCCGTTATCAATGTGCACAGCTTAAGAGCCTTAGGCTGACACAGCATGGTTCTGCTCAACACTTGAACTAAAAAAAAATAACTAATTGCTTCGACCTTCTGCTGCTGTTTGGAAATGGTTTTGTTCAACTCACCCCCAATGCAGTCAAGGACCTTAGCAAAGTAGCGCAGTACATGTGAGAAGTAAATTAACGATCTCTGTTGTTGCTGTTTTTTGGTGATCACAAAGCGTTTTTGGTGCCGTTGTGCAATGTATTTAGTTGGTTTCTTAACACATATACTTTTTTGCCAGTAGCAGGACCAGAACGCATATTTCCACCTGAATTCACATTGTTCAAGACATCATCTTCAGACTACTAGCCGTGGTGAGTGTCTGTCAGGAAAGTGGACCACGCAACATCAGGAAGGTAGCTTGCAAATATTAACATGATCAACTCAAAGCCCCTCTAAATGCTAACTTTTGTTGGATTGACAGGGTCTTTACCAGGGGCGTTACTAGAGCCACAAGTTTTAGTCAGTCCCGATTTTTTTATGAAAAACTGACGACGGAAATGTTGTTTTCACTACATGCTCTTCATTTGAATTGCAAATGGTTGTGTGTTACATATCAGTGGAGCACAAACACCCGACCCCCCCTGCACACACACACACACACACACACAGGCCCCTGTTAATCACACAGACCAATGGTTAGCATGAACGGATGCACAAGCAGTAACACCCCTCTGAAGCATCTGTAGCAGGAACACACAATGTTCAAACCAGGGTAAAAGTCCAAAAGCTCTCTGGGAGTATGGCGTATCTGTAACTCATATCCAATAATAATAGTGTTTAAACCAGGAAATAAGTCCAAAAGCTCTCTGGGAATATGGTGTATATGTAACTTATATCAAATAGACATGTCGGATTTTAGACTAGGGACAAAATATACAGGATGCAAACACACAAAGAATCCTCCAAAAACTTTTTATAAAAACAGCTTGAGACAAATTATTATCTACAGGGCATTAGACCCAGAACACTGATCCAGATACAGTAAATATTCTTTGGGGGTCCTCGTGACCTACTTTCGATGCTTGTAATAACTAGGTTTAAGGCCCATCTGAGAAGTTCTGGCCTCCAATGCAGCATCTAAACATCTTCCTCGAGGTTTCCACCTTAACATTTTCTCTTTTGCACACTCTTGCTTGAAAAATATTTGCTCAGCAAGATCATGTCACCTGATTTAACCAACGACATTAAAACAATGTGTTTTCATTTGTGAATGCAACTACATGGGAACTAAAAGTCCCAAGCCAATCTTCAAAACAAGAATATTTTATACTGTGTAATGCTAGTCATATTTCCCGTCTTTACCATAAACGTCTTTAAGATCCTCCCTCTCTACGGAAGATGTCGTTGTATTAAATAAAAGTCCTCCGCTGAATAAGAATTCAACATTTTATCTCTAAGGGAGATCATTTTCCATAATGCGTCAAAGGGAAAAGGGGGAAATTTCCATCTTGGGTGGGGTAACAATTGTTTATTTTGTCCAGCGGAAGATCATGGAGATATTATAATCGAGGACATTTCAGTAGCCTATCTGTCAGGTCAGACATTTGGAATAGCTGAAAATAAACATAGTGGAAGAAAACGATAAAACAAGGAAACAGAAGAAAAGTCCCAACTCTGACAGCGATCTTGTACGTTGGGTCATTGACTTAATTCTAATTAGATACGACAGGAAGGTCACTACAGCTTTTCTCTGCGTACACAAATCACGCTCGGATGAGTTTCAGTCAGGCCAATATCCTACCCGTCCTCCAAAGTTGCTGAGTGATCTGGAGAAAAGGCCAGGCCAGGAAAACAGCTGCAGGTTTTACTGTTTGGCTTTTATGATGGTATCTTAGTTTGTACATACAGTATCTTCTTGTGCTAAGCCCAGGGCACAAAACATCTGCTGGGGCTACAGTGCATTTTGTAAGTGTTTGGACACTTTTACTTTTTCCACCCTGTGTTACGCTACAGAGTATCGTATGTAAATGAATTAGGAAACAATCAATTCAATCCATGTAACAAAATGTGAAAAAAGTCAAGTCTCTCAATACCGTTCCATTGCGTCGATCGTAGAGATATATGATACGTCTTAACACGGCGAAGCAAATTTCAGCATGGACAGATTATTGAAGTGCGCGATAAATAATGCATCAAGGTCCAACACCGCAGATTATGGATTAGGCCCGTCTTTGAAGACATGACCTAAAACACGCGGCTCTGCAACATGTCCGATAACTGACATGTTCAAATCAAACAGAACACGATGATCCGAGTGAGACTTGGTCCATACAATCAGACTATTATGGCTATGTGGCACAATCCAAAAGTATGACACAATGGACCGTTTTCTATTCCAGATTAGATCTTCTATCTGTGAACTCCGAGGAACCGGGACCTTCTCTGCATCAGTGAAGTTGCTGATATCAGAATCCCTTTGTTTGGACTGAAGATGGAACCCAAAGCCCGTGGATTAGTAATGTCCTTCCAGTAAAGATCCCGGTCGAATGCTTCGGCTCTGGACCGAACCCAGCGGATTCTGGTTAATCTTCGCGAAGATTCAGTGTTATTCAGTGTTATACCGGTCACACATACAGTTTGAGCAGATGTTGTTCCTGTAGTGGAAAGCGTTGTAAAACATGAAAGGGTTGCCGTACACCGGTTGGAAAGCATCTGTTAAACACACAGATGTTAGCGTACTCATCGTAACGTCAAACGCCTGGGAATTTAACAGACCGGAACCGGAAAACTTATTGTATAACGTCAGACATTTATGAACGCAACAAAGCCGTCATCCATGAGATAGGCGAAGCACACGGCGTGCAATATAGTGTTTACCGGAAGTTTCGTCCCATCATGGTGAATACCAGAAGTTCCGCCCCTCGCGTAAGTCACACAAAATCTCCAGTTTGTCATTATCATTAAGAATAGTCTTTCCACTGATAGGTGTATTCTCCAGGGCATGTTTTTACATAGATACAGCTCCGCCCAAATCTCCTTTAACATTTGTCACCATACACTGGTCCCGCTCGCAGACGCTATCAATATCCGGTCCAGGTGAAGCATCCTCAGCCGGCCACAACCCCAAAGCAATAATCTAACCTGACCCGGGTACAGATCCAACTCGCACTCCGTCTATCACTGACATTAATCTGATATCGGAGATCCTCTGTACTTTTCGTGTTCTTCCGGGCACAGATGGCTGCTTCAAATTTGCGCTCTCGAATTGCCTTTCCCACTCGCCAGCGTTGTTGGTTGGTCACGTTGCTCGTTTCAAGTCCATTTGACTCTGTTAATCCCCTGCCACTGTCATCCTCTAGTGTTCGACAGCGTGCGGATGTCTCGGCCTGTCTCAACACTTTAAACGCACCTCTCAGGCACTTTTTTGCAGCTGCCGAATAAATGCCTTCTGATTGGCAGCTACTTGCACATATCCCGCGTATGTCTTAAGTCCTGAATTTGCGCTGATGTTTATTACGCCAGGCTTTGCCATCGTGTCAACAGTCATAACCTTTTTCAGTGTGTTATGTGATTATTTACAACCGGCTTCTTCTTTACAGGTGCTTCTGACTCTCTGGCATGTCTAGCAGCTGTTTCCATGGTTACAACGATTTCCACAGCCCGCTTGAAAGTGAGATCAGCCGCTTTGCGGTACTCCCTTTAAATAATCCAAATACCAAACTGTTTCTAAATGCACGGGTCGGTTCCCCTTGGACCTTACTGTCCGTTGATGACTTCATTGTGCCAGTCGCATGAATATTAATTTTTTGGTTCTAATTTGTGATCGGGAAATCTGATACGTTCTGTTTCTGGGAGCAGCCGAATTTCCCATTTTTCCTCCCATAGCTCACTGACATCTACTTGAAAATACTGCTTAATCGGTTTCCGTTTGCCATTCATGCACGGATCTCTTTAAATGCATACTTCGTCGCTCGTTGTGTGTCTGCTCTCGGTGGGGACCGCATTTCTTGATGGAGTTTTCCACTTGCCCTTTTCTCTCGTACTTTACGGGATCTTTTGCGCTCGAAAATTATCTCTGTCCTCACGTAGGCTGTTCTCTTTGACATCCTTGTCTGATGCGACTTACCGCACACACGCCCTTGGCCCTGAGGCGTTTGTTGAGAGAATTTTCATACAAAATAAATGTGTTAATTATACTTTTATGTGAAATACATTTTTTATATAAAGTGTAAAAACAGCTCAGACTACTTCGGTTCGATGTATTTCATTGTGAATACAGATGTCTGTAAAATTTGCAATGTAGGGAATGCAAACCTGAATTCCACAAATAAAAAACACATTATCAAAGGTTTCTGTGGAATACATGTAGAAAGTGCTTAATTCACTATAGTTTTTCGATCAATAATTTGTCTGACTATAGTTATAATCTTACAGTTTTTCCTTTATATATAGAAAAGCATGTTCTTGTTACACAACAAGACACAACAACTTTGCGTGTACCGGAGTTGAACTACAGACATTTCAAGTTTAGCTGTGTGTTAGCATACTGTAAGAGATGGCATTTTTTAAGCTAGTCTATGAGACTTCTCTTGGATCTTGCCCTTTCTCTTTTTCTCCTACAATCTTTTGCTCCTTTTTTCTCTGTCACACACACACACACACGCACGCGCGCACACACACACACACACACACACACACACACACACACTCACACACACACACTGAACACAGGCAGCAGGCAAGCAGAATCTGACCTTTCAGAAATGCAGCGTCAAAAAGTATATTTCTGGTGCTACTGCATCACACAGACACACAATAGTTCTACCTGGGACTTCTGTCTCCAGCTCTACCATCGATCCCTGTCGTTCCTGATCCAGAGCTGTGGGAAAGCACCCAAATATCCATCCTGAAGTTCAGCCAGTCAGCCAACTTGGGACTACTTTTGTACAAAGTCCGACCAGCTTGTGTGTTTGTGCGTTTGTGTGCGTGCCTGGGTGTGACCGTTGGAATTTGGCGCGGAGTGCGGTTTCTGGAACACCCGGGGCTAGGTGGCTGGGGCTAGAGTCTGATACAGGTCAACTGACACACAGGCCACACACACACACACACATACACACACACACACATAGCGACAGAGGCTAAGCTGAACACACATGGACAACTAGGTGTGCATACAGTAAAACAAACAGACCGATGCGTCAAGCATGTCCTTGAATCAAGCCATTTGCGGTTTCCAATTGCTACAGCAGCGAGAATATACCAGGTATGATTTGTCTGTGGACTCAGCCTGTGTTATGTTACAGCGTTGTACAAGCGTTGTGATTACTTAGCTGGTGTTAAGCTGAAAAAAAAATCCAAAGCAGGGGCCGTGACCAACAACACAGTCGTGGACGTAACTGGCTGCCGGGCCCAGAACCGATGTCCCCGAGGTCCGGATGTATTCGGATGAAATCATGCATACGAAAACAGCACCAAAAGTACTGATTAGGAAAAGGACAAACAGAATGGCAAAACAAACGAAACACTAATAGTGTGTTGTGTGTGTGTGTCCATGTCAGTGCACTGTTTGGTTAGAGCAGCTTGTTCTCTCAGCAGCAGAGGCCAGACGGTTCAGTAGCAGCAGTTACTCCCCAACCATTAGAAACATGTGAACAGAAACACTCAGTGCCCCGATGGGAGCGTGTGTGTGTGTGTGTGTGTGTGTGTGTGTGTGTGTGTGTGTGTGTGTGTGTGTGTGTGTGTGCGCGCGCACGCGTGTGTGCACATGTATGCGTGTAATTGACCCTTCAGGTCTCAGGAACTCACGTTCGTGGAAAGGTTAACATAATGATGGTTTATTACGGCTGGCACTCAGAACTTGTTTTTTTAGACCAGGTGAAAACAGGCCTGAGTCCCGGTTAATGATATTGTTATATGACCTGGCTGCCGTGTGTGTGTGTGTGTGTGTGTGTGCGTGTGTGTGTGTGTGTGTGTGTGTGTGTGTGTGTGTGTGTGTGTGTGTGTGTGTGTGCGCGTGTGTGTGTGTGTGTGTGCGTGTGTTTGCCTGATTACATTTGTCTGTAGATATTGCATTTCAGTGTGCGTCTCTGGGGAATGCGAAACATATTATTTAACATCTGTGACATAGTATTTACTTTGATATGTTGAGTGACGTTCGGATATGTTACACTGCGTTACCAAAACGTGTACAAAACTACGATTCCCTAAAATGTTTAATAATATTTCACGAATTTGCCCGAACGTATGAGATGTTATAAATTCATTTTAAGGTTACAGGTAACATAAGGTATGACAGCGCTGGGGTTAAAGGTTATGGTTTGTTTCCACCCTAACCCCTCCCACTATATCCGGCCAGAAGTATAACTAGCAATAACAATGTTGTTTTACTCATCTATCATGTTTTTCATTTAATATTTCATGTCCTCAGTATCTTTTCTCGCTCTGTCTTATTTTGCTTTAGCCTTCACATTTCTCCCTCGTATGCCTACTTGTTCTCTCTCTCTCTCTTTTGCCTTCTCTCTCTCTCTCTCTCTCTCTCTTTTGCCTTCTCTCTCTCTCTCTCTTGTTCTCACTCTCTCTCTTTCTCCATTAAATTGAAAGGTGAGGCTGGGTCATGTGACTACTGAAGGCCAGAGTAAATGTGGTTCAGAGGTTCAGAGGAAGACGTGTAGACTCATCTGTTTGCGCCTTTAAGGGTTATTTAGCCATTTTCTTTTCCCTCTTTATCGCCTCTCTCTTCCTTTCGTCTGCACCTCTCTCTTTCTCTCTCTCTCTCTCTCTCTCTCTTATTTCCTCGCTCTGTCTCTTATACCTCTCCTGTATGTTTTCTTATTTCTCTCACTCTCTTGTCTCTCTCACCCCCATCCACACCCAGCACCCCATCCACACCCACCACCCCACCCCCCATACACAGACAAAAAGTAAAAAAAGACTAAAGTCTCTGACTTATCTCTGATGTTCTACCAGGTACCTGGATGTGCGGCTGGGATCAGAGATTGAGTGGCTGTGCATCTTCCAGTGGTCTGGGAACTCCACACGTGTTGTTTGATCCCACTCAGCGTCCGCAAGCCTCAGAGATTTTAATTAAACAGCATATCTGGAGCAGGCCGCAGAGAATGTATTATCAATAATTCATAACTTATCTTTACTAGACAAATCACACAGTGTGCTCATAAACTCGCACACACACACACACACACACACACACACACACACACACACACATACACACACACACACACACATACACAGACCAACACATGCAGGGTGGCCATACACACACACACACACACACACACACTGGCAGGATGGCAGGAAGTCACACGACCCATATACACCTGATCTGTACATCAGAGGGACCAATGTGGTCCTGGGCGATATTCAGAGTCAGACACACAGACACACACACACATACAGACACACACACACAAACACTAAGACTGTGCCAAAGACAGAGTTTCTGACAGAAATGGGAAAACAGACCGGACAAGGTGCTTTTAATTGTAATTTATTTGGATTCCATGGCGACAGATATTCTTCCTGGACCACTACGGCCCTTTCATACCAGAATTAAAGAGAGAGGGAGAGATGCAGAAAGATAGACATATAAATAGAGGGTGCAAGAGAGAGAGAGAGCAAGTGTTTGAATATGAAAATACATACACATATTTGAATCATAATGACAGTTCTATTGTGTTTGAATATGAAAATACATACACATATATGAATTGTAATGACAGTTCTATTGTGTATGAATATGAAAATACATACACATATTTGAATCATAATGACAGTACTATTGTGTATGAATATGAAAATACATACACATATTTGAATTGTAATGACAGTTCTATTGTGTAAGAATATGAAAATACATACACATATTTGAATCATAATGACAGTACTATTGTGTATGAATATGAAAATACATACACATATTTGAATCATAATGACAGTACTATTGTGTACGCTCGGATCTTGAAGCAGCAGTCTAATCTTTTAATTCACTAACAACAAACGTAGGCGGGAAAAGGATTTGTGTTATTGACAAGGATCTTGCTAAGCTAGTGAAGGCAAAATCATTAAGTAAAAACCTTATCTTAGGGCAAACGTATTGATATGAAATGGGCCAGGTTATTATTTGGCCGTTAACACATATTTTAATCAAACACTACAAGAACGTTTCCTTGTTGGTCTAGTCAGTAGATGTAAAATAGATACATCCATTTTTTCTTATTTTAAATTGTGTCCCAATCATATTTCGGTCATATTATAATTAAAGAAATTTGGTTTTAATTGTTTATTTTTAGATGCATAAATCTACATCGACTCTGAGAGCATGACAGTTCTATTTTACATGAACATGCCAATTATCCGTTTGGAGGTAGCTAAATCAATCAATACATATCTCCATAGATTGCTACTTCCCAGACATATTTAAAGGGTTCAAAGAAAGCCTTGCCCCATTGCAAATTCAAATGTATTCTTCCTCATATCATACTCATCAATTACGCCACTACCATATGAAAACAATGTCTCAGGAGAACCCTCATACTATACTATACACTAATTTCCCTAGTTCAATGTTCATCCAGCATGTTTGTGATTACGAAACGATTGGATGCTATTACCAGCCCAGGCTAGATTGGCTTTGTTTGTCAAAGCTATTCACATACCAATTTTAGGTTGCTTTTTATAAATACTTTATAATGTGTTTTGGTTTTGTAGAATGGCAAATAAAAACCAACTGAACTTTGGAGAGAATTACAATATTAGTTAATTGGGAATAGTTAATTACTTAGGAATAGTTTTTATCACGACCAGAACAATGGACACAAGCGCAGACACAAAGGCGGAGTCCAGGTAATGAACAATGAGTATTTATTAAAGGGGTAATCCAGAATAGTAGTATTCGACAAGCAGAGTTCGGTACACTGTGGTCAGATGGCTGGCGGTACAGAGGGGTTGGCTGGTTTGTCTTCGGCTGGCAGGGAACGGTCAAGGCGGGTACGTAGCAGATTGTACAAGGGGTCAGGCTGGCTTGTGGTCAGGAACAGAAACGGTCAATACTAGGAACAGAGAATCAGAACAAGTAGCACGGAAACAGGGTAACGCTGGAAACGGGAATGAACAAAAAAATCTGGCAACAGGAAACAGGAAACACTAACATATAAAGCCCAGGGAATAATCAGTACATAGGGAACACCTGGTGGAAAAGGGGTGGAGACTATGACATACCAGGTGAGACAGATCGGGATGTGACAGTTTCTTATAATCTACTTCAATTCTGACTTTATTGCAGTTGCACAGTTTGGTATTTAAATAAAAGTTGTGTGTTACCGTAGATCAGGGACGTCAAACCGGTTCCACGGGGGGCCTAGTGTATGCAGGTTTTTGGGTTTTCATTTAAATTAGTTCCCAGTTCAGACCTAAACAACCAGTAGAGGGTAGAACCTTACCAATTAGTGACCTAATTAATCAATCAAGAACAAGGTGAGAGCAAAGACCTGTAGACACTCAGCCCTCCATGGAACCGGTTTGACACCTGTGCCGTAGATAGACAATCACATTGTTAGAAGAATACTAATTTCTCTATTTAAAACTGCAGTAATTCCCTCCAGCCGACCAATTATAACACATTCAATTGAATAGTTCACAGGAACCAGCAATGTAACAACGTAACCCAAATATGTATAACATGCAAATGAGATTCTCGATACGATGCTTTGGTTCAATTTAAATCACTGTTTATTCCACCGGACAGAAGAGCACACAAAATCCCCCCCAGCGTCAAATTAACATCACATTACTTTGGCCAAGGCCATAAAACAACAGACCGGAAAACACACATATTTATCCACAGTATAGCATCCGGCCTACTATGGTCTCGCGCCCCTTGATTTTTAAATTTCCCATTGTTACCACAAGGTGTCCCATGCTTTGAGCGATGCGGCTTTCTTGACAGTATGCCCGAATACAAATTCTTATCGGCTAATAACGATAAGAATTAACACCGAACTCCTTAGGTTTTACAGACGTATGTACGTGGTAAGAACTAATAAACAATTGAGGTATTTACGTGTATTTACAAGGAAAGCGGGATCTTAAATTGGGTCAGCGATGAGGGAAAAGAGGTTCAGGCAATAAAGAACAAAACGTGTGTGCGTAATGGTTCACTAACACAGCAAGCCAGTGCTTTAGATACTAACACAGTTGTTCTTTTTTGTTAATATTTGTTTTTATATGTTCATAATTGAAATGTGTGTGCCAGGAATCGACGTGAACTTCGAAACTACCCAACACTGCTCCTCGGGAGACTTGTATTCCAGCAGAAAATATGAATAATAAGTAGCGTGTTTCAAGGTGAATGCACAGACTTCGAATAAAGAATAAACAAACAATGTGATGTTGATTGATCTCTGATGACGTCCAAATTATTTTGAACCCCTCAGGCCTTTCCATTTAAACTCAACAGCGTCGTGCTTGATTATTTGTGTTGCAAAAGTTAATTAACAAAATGGAACACAATGATCAATTTTAAGCGTTTGCCCCCGTTTCCTTTTTTGTGCATAACTTCTGACCTCAACCCATAAGGCTTAGGTGTAAAGTTGTTCACCATAATGAATGATTGTATTAGGCACGCTGCCATTCTGTTGCGTAGTAATTGCAGTGTTTCCTTTGTATGTGTCAGCGCCCTCTCTGTCAAACCAAAACAAACAAATGATGTCCAATTCTCTGTGTTATCATCAGTATGTTACTTTGATCACATCAAAACATGGCAACTATCGTTCCACAAAAAGAAATTTAAGGAAAAAAATCTAAGTATTATTGAACAACTGACTCATTCGCCTAGTTATTTTGAAGTACCGATATAATTGTTTTTTTTTCTTTTTCCATTGTTTCATTCCGAACGGCCAGGCAGGCCTTAAACGAATATCATAACTAAACGCAGTCTGCATTTAAAGTCATTTTTTATTATTATGTCCCGAATTGTGAGGTGTATTAGACGATCTTTCTCTTTGAAGTGACTTTGTCGGGTGTTAGTGAGGCAGCATGTTTCTCCTGTAAACAATCTTCATTGGATGAGACAAGGTTGTGAGTTGCCTTACAGCTTTCCTCGTCTTCAAAACACCGTCTTAAAGAAGTTACGTTGGTTATTTGCAACTTACTATATATGTCACTGAAGTGTGTGTGTGTTTGTGTCTGCGGAGTGCCAGTGGTCTCTGTGTGTGTAGGACGAAGCTATTTATGTCAGAGGGAAAGCGAAATCACGCCAAGAAGGCAACATTGCCCAGGGAGCATTGGTGAATTCTTGCTCTCCACTTCTCACAGGGTCATTATCATTACGTTGATTACTCGCGGGAGGCCACGTAAATCCCTAACACGCGAAAACGTAAACGCACCCTCCCAAACGTACGTCCCCTCAGGTGAGCCCCCTGGCAGGTTGTAGCGGCGGTCTATCACTAATGAAAAACATGTGTTTCAGGGAGAGGTTGGTTACACAGTAATTTGCTCTTCTCGGTTCAGAGGGAAACCCGGTCAACTATTGATATGCCCACATGTTCTCTAATCCGGTCCGTACACTAACAAAGTCTTCCAGAAAATCAGTCATACAAACACACGCACACACATATCTCTAACACACACACACACACAGCACGCCTTCTTCTTGCTTTGCCTTCTGGTTCCAATTTTATGGTTTTGACAGGCCTTTTTTTCCCACTACGGTTTTTTAAGGAAGGAGGAATGTCAAGGTCTGAAAATGGATACAATAAGAAACAACCTTATGTAAAGACCAGTGGCCTCATTTGTCACGCATACGCGTACGCAAATACGCACTCGGAACGTGGGATTTGTCCAAATGAATGTCCGCGCATGTTTCCGCGGTCACGTCTACGAGTACACTTACCGATGTTTGGTGGGAGAAGGGGAGCTTCTAGTAGAACGTTGAATAGTTAATGTGGAACACACATTCGTTTTTTTACTGCAGCTTTTTTTGTTAACAGGCTGCGGCATTAATTAATTAATCCTTGTAATTGGATTTTTGTTTATTTGCAATAATTCAAATCCATATAAAGAGAAAAACCATTTGTGAAATGTTTGCCACTTGTTAAACCATAGTTGAATTCTCAGACTACAGAGCGGTTTGTTCATCTATTTGACATTCATGGATTTAAAAAAGACCAAATAATCTGTCGCAGCCTGATCAACCTGACAGCATCACTACACGACTAGTTAGTCTGGTCTGTATACAATTTCTCCCGTGTAAAGAATAATCACACTTTCAAAGATTTTCTTTGCAGCCTGGTTGAGAGATAAGTTGAAGGCTTGTTTTTGGGAAAGCCCCGGCTCATGTGGTTAGCCAATCGGTATTTCTTAATCAGCATCTCATATTTTCTTCAGTTCAAAACACATGAATAGAACCAGCTGGCATTTGTCACGTTCTACATAGACGTGGCATGAGCAGGAACTGTAATTCTACAACCAGGGTATGTTTTTTGGGGTGGGGGGGTTGGGGTGTCAGGGGGTTACCCACTGATCACAAATTCCAAATGAAACGTAATAGTTTGGACGAGAGCAGATGTTATTACATCAACATTACATTGTATACCGTCTGTGAGATCCATCTCCGTTACTACGGCGACCGTCAATATGGCTCATTATTCTAGAGACCCCGTGCTGGTAATTGGATATGTAGTAATGGATTCATTTATCTGCGGGTCGATGTTGAGCACAAGTTTTAAATAATTACATCCCATTATTTATGTTTTAATTCGACTTTCAGAAGAGCGATTTTAATTACCCCGCAGTGTTCTAGACGTTTCTTAAATTCATTTTTTCTAAAACGTTGGAGAGGCGCCATTAACCACTGAGCCCAGTTACGATCGAGCTAATGTTTTCTGTTTCACACTCGTAAACGTGGCTTTCTCTTTCGCGCTCTCTCTGTGTCTCGCCTACTTCGTCAATCTATTGCTTTCTCGTGTTCCTGTGCATCTGCCTGACTCCGCGTTTTATCCGTCGTTGGTTCTCTGTCAGTCTTGGTTTTCTGTCTGTCTCTAAATCTCTCTATGTTTCTGCTCCTTGCACGGCATATATGGTTCTCTATCTATGTCGGGTTCTCTCTGTGCCTATGGTTCTTTATCTATGACGGGTTCTCTCTGTGCCTATGGTTCCCTATCTATGTCGGGTTCTCTCTGTGCCTATGGTTCTCTATCTATGTCTGGTTCTCTCTCAGTGTCTATGGTTCCCTATCTATGTCTGGGTTCTCTCTCAGTACCTATTCTGACACACTCTCTCTCCCATCACACTGCTCTCTCGACCTTTCTCCTTCCCTCTCTAGCAGCTTATTAATTATCATCGCCATCATAACAGCGCAGGTGTGTCTGCTTTCGGATGTCTGAACTCACCTTGTAGAGCTCGGTTTAATCTGAAGCTAATAGGTTTATCTGTGAGTCTTGACCTCTGGGCACCGCCACCACTTCTAATCCCCTAATAAGGCTCCTTTGGAGCGGGGCTTACACAGGTTAAGCACATCGACCAGGCTACAAACGGAACAACATCACTTAAGCTCACTGACTGTAGGACAATACATCAGCAGCTCAGCACAATGACCTGTACAGGGAGAGTCTAATCAATTTGTTAAGCTACCTGACTGGAGGTTGAAACATTCAACGCAGTTTAACGACAACGGGCGGGATACCCCGTGTCACAGTCGTTAAACCGCGAGACCCGGGAATATACAGGTGCGCCCGGATGGACAGAAGTTTCACCTCAGTTTGGAGTTGCGAGATGGAGAGGTGCACGAGCTGTAACGTACAGCAAAGTGTCCGTCGGAGTTGAAAGGTCGCGCATGAGTCAGGGATCAAGCTTTCTGCCGATGTCAATCCTGCATCACACGTATGTCAGTCTCAAGTCATTCGGTGTCAGCCTACAGTCGTCATCTTGACTTCCTGTCTGTCAGCGGTGATGGGGGAATGACAGGGTGATGGGTCATTAGCTGTCTGGGGCTATGACGGGGTTGTGACACACGCGCGAGCACAGAAACAAGCCAGCACAACCGCACACACACATACACACACACACATACACACACACACATGTTTACACACACATATGCACATATACACACACATATAAACCACACATATATACACATATACCGGTACACACACACACACACACACACATACACACTTTCTGTCAAGGATGGCTACATAACAGGAAGAGAGGAGATGACATGTGTGGATCAGGTTGGGTTTTTATTAAATGGGGTCAACCTGAGGTGGTGGTTTTCTTATTGCTCTCGGGTGTAATAATCTAATGTAGCGAGATAAGTCCATTTATAACGCAAACACAACATTGTAGATAAATGCAAATGGGCCTTGAACGCTAACCGGCCGCTTAATTCCCTGTAGAAACGGCCCATGTTGGTAATTACGTTGGACTGTAAATAAGTTCATCATAAAAACGGAATTATCGGTGACAAAATACATAACGGTCCTTTAACCCTTGACAGAAAACATTACAGCTTAACTTTTACCGTGCCGCTAATTTCTTCGAGCGGGCCGCGTTCTCCCATCCGGAGATCCACATGACTGCATCTGGCTGTCGGGCAACAACCTGTGCCGCCTTCGGTGATCGTGTTACCTCGCTGTCTCCATGACGCTGTGATGAACAAGATGGCAACGCGTATTAGCTTGATTACACGTCCTCCGGTATTACTACGCAGGACTGGCTAACTGGCTAACTGACTAATGTATCTTAACTTGAGGGCTTATCACTCCTGATCTATACGGCAACCACTCTACAATACACACACACACACACACATGCTTACAGCTTACACAATGATAATGTATTAACATTATCATTGTGTAAGCTGTAACACAATGATAATGTATTAACAGTTTACTCTGTTAGCAGGTCCAGCTTTGATAGAGACTGGTCACTTTTGCATGGATATCAGTTTCAGAGAGGCATGGTTTGCCTTTCTCTCCCCCTACCTCACTTTTTCCTCTCTCTTTTTGTCATTCTGTTCGTCTCTCTCCATCCTGTAGATGTTAGAATTCAGGCTCAGTGCCTCAGGTCCGTTCTGTTCAGAGGGGTCACATTACAGACAGGGAGAAAGACAGACTCTGCTTCAAAACCAAACCCCCACTGACTGAGTTGAAACTGCCCAGTACAATCAAAGACCTTCAGTGTGTGTGTGCGCATCTCTACGTGAGTGTGTGTGTGTGTGTGTGTGTGCGCGCACACATCTTCATAAGGGTGTGAGTGTGTGAGCCTGTGGTTCTGATGCCCCAACAAGGGCTTATTTCCCAAACGACACCTTGTCAGTTCTTTTGTTGAACTTTTTCCATGTATTATTCAAATCTTCGAGGAATATGAATTGGTTTTATGCCGTTCAAAATAGTGAGTGTCATGTGGAGGTGGTATGTTTTTGGCAAGTTTGTCGTGGCACATTTGTTTCAGACATATACCGCACGCACGCACGCACACACACACACACACACACACACACACACACACACACACACACACACACACACACACACACACACACACACACACACACACACACACACACTGTTATTATTATTTGTTTCTGTGTTGTGATGTTCAAACTTCGAGGAAAAATGTTCAAACTCCCCTTTCAAAAAATGAAATCAGGAACGCGGTGTGCTTTTGATTGCCAGATTTTACTTTACTGTCCAGTTTGGGGTATCAAGCTGACTGCTAAAAAAGCTCCTGTTTATAAAGATGTCAGCAGGGCCGGCTGTAAGTCAGTTAAAAAGGAGACTTCATTAAACAGTTAAATTATGCTACAGAGTGTCTTTCCGTTCCATCACGGTTATGACCAGAATATATTCAACAGCCGGATAGCAGTTTACATATTATACATACGAACAATAACTGTTAAAGGGTTGTTCATGTGACTTCTAGAAGATAATACATGTCATTTGCCGTCTCCAAAACAGTTCCACCCACTCGTACACGAAATATGAATGGCTGCCGCGATAGCAATTCCAAAATAATATCTATTATCGAGTTGGATTATTACAAATCCGCAAGCACTTTGACTTGGTGCTTCGATCGATAAGACTAGAATATATATTTATTGATCCTTGGGTCTTTTGTGAAGGCTTAGAAGGCCCTGGCGGATCACCACTGGGAGGACGACAGAAAGGCCTTTCCTAAACTGTAATCCTCAAATACTCAGGAAGAATACCCAACAATGACTCTGTGCTTTAATAGAAACACTCAAATAACTCCGTGCTTTTATAGTAACCCTTGACTTAAACGGCAGAAAGGATTGCACAGAAGGGTTTATGCAAATGTCTTAATTCCACGTTCAATGCAATTCATGTAATGTGAATAAACATTCGTAAACGAGCGTGTGCGACACTGATTTCGCGTTTCCTAACGCGATTTAAGACACACTTAAGATGTTCCGTTATATCACCCGTAGATATTTACCTCACAAAATGTTTTTGCCTAAACTGGTGATTCCGGTTTAGAAGTGTATTAGTGACACTTGGAAAGTGTAGTAGTGAGTAAGCGGAAACAATGGGCTACACAGATTTATTTTACCTGTGTCTGTACACACACACACACACTCACACACACACAGACAGACACATTCAAGTGGTGTGTTCAGAGTATGCAACCACCCAACAAGTATTTGCCAGTCGACCAGAATTTAATCTCAATTTGCGTCATACTCTGTGCTGCCTCAATTTGCCCAAGACACAAACAGTGGTAAGGCATGTTCAATTGGAAAAATTGACGTATGTGTGTGTGTATTTGCGTTTTAGGCGATTGTTTGTCTGTGTATTTCTGTGCGCGTGTGTGTGAGATCAAGCCCAGGGCGACGGTGGACAGACAGTAATATACTATTCTACAGCCTCAGTCTGGATTATGTGGGTTGGTACAGATTACAAAAGTATATCCCTAGAGGCCCATACATATATATAAATAGACACAGAATCGTCATTGATTATGATCACTGCAATTACCCAGACAACAAAGCCGGGCTCCCAAAATGAACCACGTTCCCAATCAGGCTGTGTGCTTGACCCCGTCGGGCCCTGATCCAAACCAGAGTGCCATCCAGAGAACAGGGTGCAGTTTGGGACTAGAGACAGACACTGGGCTGGCGATATCAGCGCTTCCCCGTTAGCATTCGTAGGCGATAGCGTCGCCGCCCGTCACCAGGCACGAAAAACAAACGACACCATTAAAAGATAAACACAAACAAACGCCGGTGATTCAGCCCATCCGTCTGTGTCTAAACCCGTAGACGGGATTCACATTAACACGCAGGAATTATTAAACCACCATCCATTCCCTCCGCTCAATTATACTCTCACGTCCTCTCCTCCACATCGCCCTGCCGGGGTTTAAATTGTATTCGCTGTCTTTATCAAAAGAACACCGAATGTTAATTGCGTCCGCGTAGAACGCTGGGTGGTTGTGGCGCGGGCACAAATGAACAGACACAGGATAAGCCTGTGCGTGATAACCAATCTACACTTATTAAATCCCAGGTGTGATGTTTACACACAGGTGAACATGACGCTCGCGCCTCAAAATGAGCGGAGAGAGGGAACCCACGCACGTCCAGGCTTTGACGTGGAGCCACAACAGGCGACGTGGGGCCACACCAGACGTGCGTGAAACGAGCTTACGGGTAACGGCCTGGTCGGTGTGTGTGTGTGTGCGAGCGTGTGACAGGGGTGTGTGTTCGGGTTCATGTGTGGGTGAAGGTATGTGTTCCTCTGTTGCCTGTGCGCGTGTGCATGTTTTCTCTGGAACGGCGCTCGGTGCTAAACGTGTCATGTGTTTACAAGGCGGAAGACAATTTTCTACTCGGATTACCCGTGTGTTCATTTGCTTTTTGCAAAATGCTGCATATAAGACGGCTGATTAAACTGTAAACAGTTGACGTTGTCATCGGTTCACCAAGGAAGAGGGTCGGAGAACGACAATGTCAAGGCATCATGTGACACAAACGGATTGCGTAACGAAAAAAAGGCAGGCTGTTGAAACGGCTTCCACGAGCGGTTCTCGATGTCACCGCGTCACGCGGCATATAGCGGGTACGCTCGCGGTTTATTAGTTATTTTGTCAACAGGAGAGCCAGTCGTTGGCCTCCCGAACAGCGTCTGATGTGCGTTTGTGTTTGTTCCAATAAGCTTTCGTTACGGCGACATGGCACGCGCTCCGATCCCACGACGCCTAACAAAGAACTATTACCTCGGGAAGCGTATAGGTCTCCGGGTCTGCGCTGTTCGCCAGTTCAAAGCCCGTTGTGAGCTTCGATCTGTCTCGCGCAATCACTCCCGTTCGCCGGAGAAAAACATTGATCTATTTTAGAGAAACGAGAACAATGGCCTTTTGTGGGGAATGATCATTTTCTCATTTCTGAAGCGATAAATCTACGGGCAGACATGTCAGAGTGTGTTTCCTCGCCCCTTTGTTACGATTCACTCGGCGGAAAAAGACCGAGGGAAGGGAGAAAGAGAAAAGTCCACGGCTATGACTGAAGCTGTAGTTCTCTAACGGGGGGTGTGGGGTGGGAGGTGGTGTGTGGCGGCGCGAGGGGGTTAAGGTGTTTTCATCCTGGATCTACGCCTCGCCTCTTCTAGCCTGTATTGTCTGGAGCATAGTAGGTGCCTCAGATGCCATGTTTCAGTACTTTATCTCGTTGCTACGTCCCCCCTGTGCAGTGCGGGTAGTGCCTGTGTGATGATGATGATGGTGATGAGGAAGAGGAGGAGGAGAGTGTGGAGATTGTTGGTGTCCGTCGGGGGCTGAGGTATGTATGCTAGGAGTCTATTGATGGGCATTCTATCTCAGATGGCCTTCTCTTTCTTAGAGAGCTCTGGATCTTAAATGCTGAGACAATAACTGGGACTTTTTCATTGGCAGGTAATGTGGAATTGTACCGGTTTAATAAGTCCAGGGCAGTCGCGTACACATGTACCCAGATGGTCCTGTTGTCTGTTTTCTGTGCATATGGGAGAAGTTTAACAGTTCTTACCGCCACCAGGGGGCAGTAGTACAGACGTGTAGCTTGTAGACAAGAATCCTTCCCGCTGAGATGCTAGCTTCCTACAAATCACAAGAGAGAAGGTTTCTGTAAACATTATCTAAACGTAATCGTACATTTCTTCTTGATGGACTCTCCTTTTAACCCTGATGGATTTTCCATACATAAGAAATATGTGAACCAGATCATATTCATGATACTGTGTAGTTTGGCTGTGTTTTTATTACTGTTTAATCTGGGGACTGCTGGTTGTTCTGTTAAACTGAGAAACTCCAGACTTTTGCAGTTCGACCTTGGCTATGTGTTTGCTAATCATGTGACATAATTGTATTTCCTCTCGGAGAGGGTGACTGGCCTATTATGGGATAATAATATAGACGGTTTTATACTAACATTGCACACACACACACAGACACACACACACACACAGACGCACACACACACACAGACACACACAGACACAGACACAATGCCCCACCAGTCAAGAACAAAAACAGTCATTATATTTGACAAACCCTTCTTCCCCTATCACTTCGCATCCCGTAGATCAAATGCGGCACGACAGGAGTGTGGTGATGCAACGGCGACGTTTAGGCAAATGGATCCATGAGAACCGCTGCCCTAAGCCTCGCCATTCATCTCATCGCAACTCTGGACCGTGTTTGATCTTCTCTGTGTGTGAGCTCTCCGATTCCTCAGTCGAAGGGGGTTAGGGGGAGGTGGGGGAGGTGGGGGTTTCTCCCAAGCGTGCGCCGTATCACACCCACGCGGCTCTGGTTAAAGGTGAACACTGTGTGGTGCCGGCCGTCGTGAGTGTGAGGGGAGGTCGGGGAATTATTACGGGTCAGAAAGCGCTCTAATTGGACCGGTGTGCGGATGTCAGTCAGGATCGTCCCTCTTTTATTAAAAACATTTAAAGGGACATCTTCGCGCTATGCTAGATCTACCTGGTTCCTGCTCCTTGGCACCTCAAAGCAAGCCAGATTCGAGTTTAGAGCGAGGGAGAGAAAATATTGGAAGACGTCGCTAAATAATTCAGCCCTAAGATTGACTATTTACAGAGAACGTGTCTCATACGGCGCCCTATTCTCGGCACAGTGAAACTAGCGCGTAACCTAAGAATGGCTAGCATTCGGGACACGGCCATGGACTCAGGCATAAAATTGTGATGAAAGATGCCTTAGAGTAGCAGCGGGGGGGGACTATTTGGATTAGCATATTTAATAGGGTCTCATAATGATGCAAAATCTCCCAGCATCTCAAAAGCAGACAGTCGAGCAAAACGCACGCCGCAATTAACGCTCATTACCATATAGACGGGCATGTACTTCACTTCCCCTATCGCCGCCCACCAACCTCCCACTAACACACACACACACGCACGCACGCACACAAACGCCTCAACGCTCCAAATAAATCCCACTCACTTTTCAGTCTTTCATCACACACACACACACACACCCAGGCGGAGACCTTTGGACCCAAGGATTGGACACACGTTACCAGCACGTCCACGATACCTTTATTAACTCATCCTAATAGCCAGCGCCTCTGTCATCCCCGTCGGCGACCCCATTACCGGTAAACCCGCAGAATCACCATGGAACCGGACATAACGGCCACCGCCTAACGCTATAGTGACTGAATTTCGGGGATCGCGTTAAGCTGTAGGGGAGATGCTTGTTGCCGGGGGCGACCCATTCACATCTGCTTGTGTTGTCTTTCACCGTAACCGGAGTGTGACATCTGAGTGCTGGAGACGCTTAAGGCACGAGGACGGTGGCACGCTGGTGATGAGCGTTCGCTCGCCGTATTCGAGTTGCTTCGCTTCGCTCGTAGACAGTACAGCGGCTACTGTAGGCGTAGCGAAACGCTCGTTTCTCTGCTCGTGCACACAACGCTGTCGGTTATATAACCTCGATTATGAAAAGTGAGTTATGTGACCAGTGTTGGCAATGCACACGCGCAAGAGCTTGCATCGAGAGTGTTTGTGTGTGTGTGTGTGCATGTGTGTGTGTTGTGTAAAGTGTCTGAGTGGACCTCCAGTCCATTAACGACAACACAGCACCGGCGTTCTCACATAACAGCCCAACTTGTCCAGTTAGGTTCTGGTGGTTATGCGGTACGATACTGACTGCTTCATCCAGGGTTTTGTTAGGCGGTGTCCAAATCGCCACAGGTTTGAGGTGGCAGGTGTGACTGAAGGTAATGCTGTCCTTTGGTCTTCTCAATGCACTCGCTGAGGTCCAAAGTGAATGCTACCGGCCCGTTTTCATTTAGCTTGGTCACCTTAGCGTGTTTGTTTCCTGAAACCGTGAAGGACATTCTGAGGCAGTTGGGGACAGTCGACAGTGAACGACAGAGATAGTTTATATAGGATGTCTTCTGTCACATTGCTGATTTATGACCTCGGTGGGATTTACCAGCTAGGGATTTGGCAGATGGGTGGGGCGGCGGGGCAGGACCTCTGTTCTGGTAGTGTGTATTGTTTGACCATGCAATTTATGATTTCTTTAATATGCTCGTGGATGTTCGATGTTTTAAAATGGGCATTTGGCTTCTGGCTTGTTAAATTCCCAGGCATTTGTATAACGTATTATAACAACTGCAGGTGTAACAGATGGTTTACAACCGGTGTCTGGCGTCCTTGCATATTTTATACTGGTTGTGTAACTTAAAGCCAGTAGGTGTTTATGTTTTATGATGCACTAGGTAAGTTAAGGGGTCTGTTATTTATAATTGTCTTGTATTTAAACCACGTATAACCTGGTTATTCATTCAGACTTGCTGGAGTATACTCACCTACACATTACAAACCATCAAGGGTTGAACGGTGATCAACATTTCGGCTAAAACCAGTGACAGCGAGACGCTTAACCTCTGCTCAGCAAATTGGCAAAAGACTACTCGTGGATGACGGTGACGGGATCACGATGCCTGCCCCGAGAGAAGCAGCTTGGGAGTTTTGCCCGAATCCGTCAAGCACACCAAGACATGTTAGCGCAGGAATAAGAGTTGGAAGACGAGTAAATGGATGGATACATTTTCAATTAAATTCGGAGGTTGTATTTGATGGAGTGTTTAAACTAGCTGGCACTGATTTAATGAACTTTACTCTACTGCTTGGAAGAGCGATTCGGGGTCTGACTTCCTGCCGAATGCTGCTTCACCATGTTTAGTTTGGACTCTGGGCTCTACTAGCTGACTGGAGTTTATGCTCGGTTTATAATCTTCAAACATATCAGCTCTATACAGTGACAGTGAGTCTATTGAGCTGCAGTCATATGGTTTGAGAGCCATAAATATTTAAGTATCATCTGCATAACTGTGGTAGTTAATGTTGTTGTTCTGAAGAATCAGGCCCAGAGGTAGCATATTAAGATTGAACAGAAGCGGTCCGAAAACTGATCTCTGGGGAATTCCACATGTCATAGCCACCTTATCAGACATTTGAATGCCATTGGTGACAAAGTAACTCCACCCATCTAAATAAGACCTGGACCAATTAAGGACTGTCCCGGTGAGTCCTACCCAATTTTCCAGCCTTTCCAGAAGTGTTATATGATCTACTGTGTCAAACGCAGCACTGAGATAAATTTTTTTATTTGTTGATAAAACCTAGAAAACGTGATTTATGCCTGTGTTTGCTTCCTCCCTGCACTACAACTTAAGGATTCGTGACAGATTGAGACAAAAACAGAAGTTGCGGTTGAAAAGAAAATTCACTGCTCTGAGAAGACTCAAAGGGAGTCCCTGGATGTACCTAGATTACGTAGAGCTCTACAATACCTGGCTGCACCTAGATTACATAGATCTAAACAGAACCTGGCTGTTTTTAGATTACGTAGAGCTAAACAATACCTGGCTGTACCTGCACATGAAAGTTACTAAACCGAACAGAACAAATATTGAAGCACAAGAGCAGTTGTTGGGATTATCAACTGTCCGATGGCCACACAGCTCGATGTCTCCTCAGGTGATCGTTAAATTTGCCCGAGTAGCAACGCACACCTCCACAGAGCCATTATAGAGAGCATCCTGAATTATCGAAGTGATACTTTAAAGACTTCACTTTCGCCGGATTCCTTTTTTAAGTACACCACAGGGCACATGGATTTGCAGACTCTGCGGGAGATGAGGATGGACTGGCAGAACGGGCCCAGCTATTCAGCAAACAGTACAACATTGTCAAGGACCGATTCACGATGGACTCCCTCATTCGCGACAAACTCACGCTAAACGGCGTGGTCCCAAATGTTAGGAAGTTATGCCGTAAAGATGGGTGCTGCCTCATGTCAAGTGACTTTATCTCCAGCTGTGGAAGCTCACCACAAGTCTGTATAGCTCGCAAAATCAAAGTCTCCAAGCCTACTATAATAAGTGCATCGAATGTGCCAAAATCATCAAATCATCCACAACACAATATCATTTGAAAATTCACCAACTGTCGTAAGTTACACAAGCATTGTAAAACATGGGAAAGTTGACAGACCCGACTATAAACGATCTGTTACACATAGCTACAGGTAGCTGTTTTAATACTTATCGTTTGACATGCTTGACGGACCTATTCACCTGAATTTCACTGAGGTGATTCAACTGTCCACATAGCAGCAGGGGCTCTCGTCCAAGTCTCTGTGAAATATCACTGGAAACGCTGTTGAAAGGTGTCTCATGTCTGCATGGTCTTTTGTTAATCTGCGTCTTGTCGTGTCAGAAGGTTTCAGCAGGTTGCGGCCTTCTCAGTCTACCTGCTAATGGACTGAGTGGAAAGAGGCAGGGAGACACAGGGCCCTGGAAGTGAAGGGTTTATATGTTAACAAAACTCTGCGTGGTTCAAGCTTTCAGTGCTTTCATGGCAGCCTGACGTTTCACACTCTACCATAGTTCAGAACACTTTCAGTGGGGAAGAGGTGAAAACAGGAGGCAGGGAGAGGAGGGAGGGAGGGAGGAGGGAGAGAGGAGGGAGGGAGAGGGAGAGGAGGGAGGGAGGAGGGAGGGAGAGGGAGAGGAGGGAGAGGAGGAGGGAGAGGAGGGAAGGAGAGGTGGTAGAGAGGAGGGAGGGAGAGGGAGAGGAGGGAGGGGGGAGGGAGGAGGGAGGGAGAGGGAGAGGAGGGAGGGAGGAGGGAGGGAGAGGGAGAGGAGGGAGAGGAGGAGGGAGAGGGAGAGGAGGGAGGGAGAGGAGGCAGAGAGGAGGGAGGGAGAGGGAGAGGAGGGAGAGGAGGAGGGAGAGGGAGGAGAGGGAGGGAGAGGAGGCAGAGAGAGGAGGCAGAGAGGAGGGAGAGGAGGGAGGAGAGGGAGGAGGCAGAGAGAGGAGGCAGAGAGAAGGGAGGAGAGGGAGGAGAGGGAGGAGAGGAGGCAGGGAGAGGAGGCGGGGAGAGGAGGCAGAGAGAGGAGGCAGAGAGGAGGGAGGGAGAGGAGGCAGAGAGGAGGCAGAGAGAGGAGGCAGAGAAAGGAGGCAGAGAGGAGGGAGGAGAGGAGGCAGAGAGAGGAGGCAGAGAGGAGGGAGGAGAGGAGGCAGAGAGAGGAGGCAGAGAAAGGAGGCAGAGAGAGGAGGCAGAGAAAGGAGGCAGAGAGGAGGGAGGAGAGGAGGCAGAGAGAGGAGGCAGAGAGAGGAGGCAGAGAGAGGAGGCAGAGAGAGGAGGCAGAGAGAGGAGGCAGAGAGAAGGGAGGAGAGGGAGGAGAGGGAGGAGAGGAGGCAGGGAGAGGAGGCGGGGAGAGGAGGCAGAGAGAGGAGGCAGAGAGGAGGGAGGGAGAGGAGGCAGAGAGGAGGCAGAGAGAGGAGGCAGAGAGAGGAGGCAGAGAAAGGAGGCAGAGAGGAGGGAGGAGAGGAGGCAGAGAGAGGAGGCAGAGAGAGGAGGCAGAGAGAGGAGGCAGAGAGAGGAGGCAGAGAGAGGAGGCAGAGAGAGGAGGCAGAGAGGGGAGGCAGAGAGAGGAGGCAGAGAGGAGGGAGGAGAGGAGGCAGAGAGAGGAGGCAGAGAGAGGAGGCAGAGAGAGGAGGCAGAGAGGAGGGAGGAGAGGAGGCAGAGAGAGGAGGCAGAGAGAGGAGGCAGAGAGGAGGGAGGAGAGGGAGAGGAGGATTGTTGTTTACAGACAAAGCTCTCCTTCACTTTCCTGGCTCTGCTTTCTCCTCATCTATTCTTCTCCCTCGTGCAATGGCAGTACACTGAGACTCTTCTGTCCGTCTGTCCGTCTGTCCGTCTTGCTCTATCTGCAGTAAGAAGGTCTTTCTAACCACTGGGGTGACAAGAAAGAAAGGGATGAAGAGGGGTGAAGGAGGAGAGGAGAAGGAGGAAGAGCAGAGGAATGGAGAGAGAGGAAAGGTGAAATAGAGAAGAGAGAGTTGAGGCCAGCGCAAGAGAAGAGAGAAGAGAGGAGTAAGCTCCTTTTATCGTTGATTTCAACTAATTCTTCTGTTCTCGATGCTCCTTAACTCTCTGACATTTAAAAAAGTTTAAAGGGGCTTCAGTAAAGGCAAGAAGAAGGGACCCGGACAAATATATCGAGACGGTTCTTTCCCCTTGTTTCACCTTCAAGCAATGAAGTTTGTCGACCCTAAACGGAATACGGTATGTAGTGAACGTTGGTTATTCAGGGCTTGTTATAGCTAGCGTACGTATGCTTCTCCTTTTACGTTTTCTACGAGAACAAAATAAGAGCACTCAAGCGGGTACGGCAGATTTGGAAAGTCTTTTACGGTAGGACATGAGTTTACTCGATGAAAGTCAGCCATCGAAAAAGGGGAGGACATCTCCTTGCCCGCTTGGTCACAAATTGGTTTCTGGGTCACAGAGGAGGATAGGATTTAGAATGGATTTTAAACACACATACAGGGAAACAATTCTAATGTTGTCAGCCATGTTCAGTCAGCTGCTGCAGCAAAGATGCTCTCCCTCTCTCTCTCTCTCTCTCTCTCTCTCTCTCCCTCTCTCTCTCTCTCTCCTCTCTCTCTCTCTCTCTCTCTGTCTCTGGCATAACTAACTCTGGATCTACGAGGACATTTCGTATGTACCGTGTATGCGAGACAATTTGGTTCCCACAATGTTTTTTTCAGCTGGTCACCTGAAAGAAAATCGCCGTGTTTCTTCTCTCTCTGGCCTGAAGGCTGGAGCTTCACCTGATAGACAAAGTATCAAATTGATTTTGCCGTGACAATTATACAAAGGTCGAAGAATGAAAATGCCCCTTCCTGCCGTGCACGATTAACTTAATGTCACAATTTATGACTGCCAGACCTGTAGACAGTGGGATGCTGGTTATATCCACGTGTCACACAGGAAAACCCCACATCTTGGTTTGCCTTTTCACTATTGAGAAAATGCACAACAACACACACATCATGTTTTGTCGTTACGTTCTTTTCCTTTTGGGGTAACTCACCACCGTCGCAGGATGCTGCCCTCAACACGACTAAGGCACAGAGTACTGTGAAGACGGAAAACCGGTTTACATTAAACGAGAGAGAGAATATAAGGCTAGACGGAATTACCTTGGTTTGATTAAGCATTTCCATAGCTTTCAAATTTACTCCTGCATGTCCGAGACGTGACGTGCAGAATTTGGGGCCTTCAACAGGGCACATGCGATCTCAAAAGATGTTGTCTCTAGCTAATGAAAACTGCAAGTTTACTCAACAAAATATCCTAGTGTCTTGTTGTTTTTCCAAAATAATAGCGTCTGAACCTCGCTCAGGTAAATCTCACCAGCCACTCTGGTAAATGGGAATTTACTGAACTAGGTTGCTGTCGACAGACAGACAGATGTCTGCTCTCAAATCGCACAACACAAGCACTATCATGCAAAGCGTTTAACCTAATCTAAACACCTCTCTTAGTGGTTCCCCCAAAACAACAGAATCAACCAGCGATCCCGCTAAATGGGAATAACAGAACTTGGCAATGCACGACCGACCAACGTCGGTTCCCTAATCACATCAGACAAAATGCTTTCAGTACAATCACGAAGACAAAAAAAACACGTTGCGCACCTCACAGACAAACCGGCCGCCCAGGGATATTATTCATTAAAAACGCGAAACAAACGATGCACCTCTTCTTCAACGCTCCCAGAGTGCTGCTAACCCCAGTGGACAAACAAAACAATCGCAGAGTTGCAACCATACTTGCTGGAGGTTAGAGTGGCAACCCTCGTCCATGAAGTAGGAAAGTCCGAAGCTGTTCAGCCGTGCCTAACAGACGGTGTGAAACGCAGTCATGGAGAATGAAGAGTACAGAATAGCATGAAAAGTAATAAACGTTGCGACCCAGTTGTTGTTGAATCTAAATTCCCTCTAAATCCTTGAACGCAAAGACACCCATGAATCCGACATCAACCGTTACAGAGATATAGGCCGGCTGTAGTCGAGAAGAACAACACCTTGAGGAGCCCGGAGAAGCAGCCGTGTTCTGTAACGAATCAGTGCTTTTTGGACAGAAGCCTACTGAGATACATCAAACATCCGCAAAGGCTCTCTGTCCGCAGTTATGGTCCATCTTTGTCTCGCGGGAGCAGAAGCGCGTTTCCACGGAAATATTAAGGAGCACGATACACAATAAGATTCAGACTTTTTTTCCTCCATCAGGAGGCGGAAAACTTTTTTCAGAAACAGGGATGGGAGCGCAAGGGTCTGTTTGTGTGAAAACTCAACAGGGGCCGTTGTTAAGTAGAAATTATGAATGATTCCTCGAAAGAAAATGCCACAATCGCAAGACAAATTGTAAATCTAGTAGCCGCATGCTAAGACAACCAGCAGGGCATCTGACAGAGGGAATAACATGACCGACTTAAACAGAGCGCCGTATTCGATAAGAGATGTCGAGACTTTGTGAGATGTCAGACGACGATATCGCCGAGACAAAACAACGCACTCTGGCAAACGAGCCGTGTGGAAAGAATGCCAGGAAACTAGAGAAAATTGGGAATTCGGCTGCCTGTTTAAACGGGAAACAAACTCAGTAACGCTCTCGTAGCGTGCAACACATTTTGAGGACGGTGATCGTCGATAGCCCTCGTCCGTTGCTATAGCAATGGCCAGTCAGAAGAATTACATGAGGAGGTGCACCAATTACATTGGCTTGATCAGGATCATTTACAAATACCAGCCAATGGGTTTCCACCAGCCAGTGTTCCGTCCCGAAGTTCAACGGCCGTGTCTATGCGTTTTAAATGCATTAGCTCGATCTTTCAGCTTTCTGTAGAACTAATGAATGTCTTAAAGAATGCTTGTCGCCCATTTGAGCCGATGTCATTATATCGGTGTCATAATGTCGTCAGCTCGATGTTTTGTGGACAGCGGGACGTGCAGTTTCCTCACCACCGACCCGGTCAAGAATCCTGTCTGTTCCACACCTTGTAGTGTCGCCAACTGTGTTGACAATGTCTGCTGTTTAGAAAAAGGTTTCCAATATAACATTCATGTAATTAATTTTCACTGTCGGCAATATAACGTTTGTGGTTTGTGTCTGTATCGTCCAATGCATTTTTGTCATTAATAGTATTACTTTGGGGTCTGTACAGAGACTAAATGCATATATTTTTCAAGGATATTGCGTATTTATGCCTGTAGCATAAACCACAGTTTGTTCTTCTTACAAGCATACAAATGGCTCATTGACTTGCATTTTCCTCGTTTTTTAAAGAGAATTTCGTTTTTATTCTCTGAGACAACAGACAGATAAATATCTCTGAATCAATCAACGATTTTCCCACGGGTGTAGTTGAGTCCACCTTGTCTAGAGGAAATTCAGTGGGACCAATCACAGACAGCCTCACTAAATCACAATTAACCTGACCTATTGTGAAGGCTTCGGGTCGTAAGCCACGCTGACAGTGTGTTTCAGTGGAAAAAGAAAAGACAAAAATCCAGCTCATTCAGAACCAATCTGATTCAATCCAAAGCTCTTCCAATAGCGATCGTTTGACCTACGACCCCCTTGACAGAGACAGAGAGAAGTACGAACTAGTACCACACCAGCAGATGTTCTAAAATAGACCGGAATACTCCGGAATGCAGAGTGAGTTTCCCTGACTCCCTGCTGTGATCTCCCTCAGTAACGTGTGACCCGAGAACTCGCATTCCTGAGGTTTTTCCTTCTTTCTCTAACAAGCTAGCTATTAAAAGTGTTCCGCTAAGCCATCACAGTGTCAACACCGCTCCAAATGAGAACGATGGTTTCGATTGTAAAGTGAGTGATTGTCTTAGCGTCTCATTACGTCGGTAATTAAGAGGTTAACAATTAGGGATACGTGTCGAGTCTGACGTGTTGCATGAAAAGCGGTAATGAGGGAAGTGTTCTTATGTTATATTACCATGGTTCAGGGGGGTCTTTATATGTGCAGTATTTAACGTGGGGTTATCGTGGTGCAAATGTGTGTGATTGCGGAGGCGTCTGTGTGTCCATGTGTCCGTGTGTGCGTCAATGTCAGTCTGAATATCGCTACCCATCTGTATCAGATTATTCCTGTTTACGAGGACAGTCACTCATCTACTGTTCAATATATGATACATTTACAGGTTCTACCAGCATTCTGGTAACATGGAACCCGGGATCCGTTCTGTATCCGCGCGCTAATCGCTCTGAAGTCTGTTATCCGTTTTATAAATGGTTCCCATTTATTTAAGGACTTGTACATTGGCATACGCCCGTCTGAACAACCTGGTGACTACGGAATGACCCACTTGGTCTCACCAACAGCACAAATTCACAAACGCTCTCTTATCTGAGGGGTCTGGTTGGACGCTGATAGCGGTGCGTATTCCGGTCGACCAAGTCCACTAGACGCTGTTACGGGGCAGGTGAGGTGCTCTTTCTGGAAGCGAGCAATAACGAAATGTTGGAGCAAAACTTTGCCCGGCGCAGTTCTAAAGTACCAGCCTCTTCTGTCACGCTCGAACAGCCTTCGGTATCGACCCAAACATCCAATTTGGGAATTCCGGAGTGGGTATTTTAGGTCTCACCCATTCTCACAGGCTGTTGCCTTTAGATTCAGGTCGTACCAAAGCCAAGGTTAAACCGCTATCAAGGTGCTGGTCTTTGTCAGGGGTCTGGCAGTGTGGTGACGGAGACACACGCCATAAGCGTTTATATCTCCATGACATTTTGAGTTTTTAGAATCCCTTTGACTGTAATGTAATTTACGGATTCCGAAAAACACATTGGAAATGCGTAGCAGATGTATTGTGGGAACCGGCAGACGTCTGAGCAAAGCGATAGAGAAAGAACTGGGTCAGACCTCCCGACTGGAACACAAAGACAAGTCTGCAAGACCAACGGGAAGAGGCTGACAAACACTGACACATACTGACACACAGCTATGCGTGCACACACACACACACACACATACACAAACTACGCTCGTTCATTCGTTGATTGTCTGCGGGTGCGCTGCTGTTTTTGTTTATGATTTCGCGATGATGAGTCTTCGCCAGTCGTTTTGATACAGTGCGCGTATGACAACAGACAGCGGCAGCTTCAATTAGCGCCGTACTGTTTGCTCTCTGGCATCGTCACCGGGGCTCCGGCATCAGAGCAGGGGGGTTCAAATCACTTTGGCACTGTGTCCACACCGCTCCATGTGGAGGATCCCTCCAGTCTCGGTCCTTCCTATTTTGGTCTCTGTCCCACTCTGTCTTTATCACAAGACCTCCTTTTTGAACACGGCGTTCCTCCCATGTGCAGCGCCGGTCACGTCACACTCCGACAGCTCTCAAAGCGAGACGAAAAACAGAACCGGCGATGGGACCGAGGCCGCAAGCGAAGTCAGCCCTGCGATAGGACTCCCTGCTGTGCGGCGGAAGGGGTTTCAATAATTTATCACGCGAATTTATCTCCACCTTGACCTACAGAGAAGAAAGTTTGCCGAGAGGAGGAGCAGAAGATCTTGGAATGATCATGGTCCTCGTTGTGGCTGAGTGTCGTCACGCCTGGTTCCAGGGAGGCCCATGTGATCCTTCATGACGAGTGGCGGTGTTTCTACATTCGACATTTGTGTGGCTGAAGGTCGGCGCTTCACTTTGCAACCCCCTGACTCCTGGTTTGTCTGGGCAGGTGTGCTCTAGGTTGTGTCCCGACTGGATGCATTTCCCCTTCATACAGCGCCGCACTTATCAACAGAGCGTGCGAAAGTTCAGCACTACGTAGGGAATGCTGTGTTATTCTGGAGGCCGGCTGTTGTTCGAGCCCAGCCTTGGATCAACAGGAGAGCTGCTCAATTAAAGAGCGAATGTCGGCCACAAGGCCAAACACAAGCACATGGAAATACGGAAATGCTAACGGAGGGCAGAAAGTGGGCCTTTTCAAGGGCAGTCCAAGGCTATTTGTTTGGTTGTTCAAGTGACTTGGTATTTGTTCATTCATGCTGCTATTCATCCTGTTATCGCTTTAGTTCTGTATTGTTTGTTTACGTCCGGGCTTTCTGAAAACAGCTCAAGTCAAACCACGTCGGCACAGTGACGAGCGCATCACAGTGGTCGTTCCACCAGACTCAAACCGTCCACCCACGTGTCTGGGTCCTGCTTCGTTTCACCAGATCCATTCCTCTTATGCCCTTGACATGGTGGGGAAAAATGGCAATGAATATATTGAAAACTGGCCACTGAAGACAATAATGAGCACAATGTGTTTTGATTAACCAATGTAACAATGCATTGTGGTGAAAGCACAATCTGGTTACCGAACCAAAAAGTCATATTTTGGCATTTTTCTAAATGCATTAACTGATTTTCATATGTCGTCCTAACTACAAAAAAAGTACATCATGTAGAAAAAACGTTGAGCTGAACAAAACCGCAAATTTTGGCCATTTGCCACGCGCTGAGCTCCCCACACAGTCTGGAGACCAGTATTCAAAAATGAACATCGACAACACTGTGTAAAAGAAGAATGATGATATGCCAGACAAGGAATTGTGTGTTTGCAATAAAACACTGATGGACAGGAATGAACAGACACATAACAGTACAGAAGCAACGCTCCGAACACAGAGTCGAAAATTACCTGAGAATGTAATCAGAATGACCGGGTCTGATGGTTGCTTTTCATGTTCGGTCGATGGTTAAGAAACATCAAGTTATTTCACAGGACCACACGAACCATACAGCGCAGACACTCTTCTCTCGTGTTATTCCAATATCCCCAGTACTCACTGCTAAACAAACACAAGTGCAGTTCTACTGAACACCGAAAATCATTGAACCTTCATAGGAAATTTTGGGAGCGTTTGAGTGCGAAGTACATTTATTTTCTTCTTGTAGAAATGCTGTTCCACCTCACACTATATGGAACTTGTATGACAAAACTCCGATAGGGATTGGAGATGTTCAGAAATGTACATTCCAATATGACACCTTTAGGTCTGGTCAGCACCAAGCAATTCACCACCAAGAATTTGCATTAAGTTAAAAAATTAACAGTTGAGAGACGATGGAAACCAATTACTCGATGAATACAGTTGTAAGAAAATTCTCCTGGCAGCAGACAGTCAACCGAACGTGTTCAGGTTGTCGTTCTATATCACACCATTACTAACAGCATTACTAAGCAACCATTAAAAAATTCAATTTATCAACCAAGATCAGAACAATTGATTTCCATCCACCCAATGATGTCTGTCCACCAGATTCTCGCATTATCAACCCATCCAACTTTGCCCTTGACAACCCTTTGTCACGGGGTCTATCTTCTACTCGTCGACAGCAGAGTACAATAACTATGAATAGTGTGGCTTCATATAAACATATTTATTGTTCGCTAACGTTGTGGATTCATCTCCCAACCACGTGTGAGCGAGCTGCAGTCCCTGTGACGACCAAGTTCCCCCTGACTTCCTTGAAGTGAACAACGCCGTGACATGATGAAATCTAAAGTAACCGACATTGTAGTACTTAAAGTTTTAAGATATCGGCGTACCTCGTGTAACTGCGGACTCACGTCTGATTTGGTTGCGTTCTCGTGAATACACCACAGAACATTCAGAGCCAATGCAGAGAATTCCAGAACAGTCAAGTCTCACGAGAATGTACAGAAATGCATGTGATATGATATGTAGGTAATATTTTGTCCATTTTAGCACAAACCAGGCCTCGCGAAACAGCACAAGATCAAAACATATGTATGACGTTACTTTTTGTATATTCGTGCACTAATTTATTGTGACACTGTTTGAATGAATGATCTGGAAATCCCGATCCAGCGTAAACTGAATTTCACTGGTTGGCCTATGGGGGGTGCTATAGCAATAAACTGCAATATCTCAGACACCATTGGCCCGTTTGTTACGGCGTCGCCTTAGAGATCTGTCTTCTCGAATCGCGCTTTGATTAGCCATAGATAGGGCCTGCATTCTACAATGGGGGATGACATGTTTACCGTTGTCTTTTTCCTCGAGGGTTTTGTGAACAGCCCGTTATTAGCAGAATGTAGTGGGAGGAGACAGAGGCGCAACGAGAAAACGAGAGACAATAAGCAGCGTAAGACTGGAACAGTGAAAAGAGAAAATAACTTCCTAAGCCGGAGCGATAACTTCATCTGCAGAGGACAAATGAGGGAGTGTAGGGTGGGCGAGTATATTTGATTTAAATCCGGCAGATTTACACAGGAGATATGACGGACTGGAGGATATTGCCGGATAATCTGATGGTATCTCTCTGATTGCCCCTCATAACTCTGGTGGGACCGGTTAAAACCAGTCACCGTGTGCTAGGGGCACTGCACCGCTGAGGTTGTTACGGTCGTACTACGCAAAGACATTTGGTTCTGTTTCAATATATTTTTTCGACCCGGGGAAGGTCATTGCGAATACGTCGTCGTTGACACCGGTGACCGGCAGAGCAGGGGTAACTGCCTTGCTCAGAGACTCTGCTAGAGATGCGGAGATGTTCACTTTGTCCGCCCGGAGATCCTATCTGGCAACCTTTCGTTTACATGTCAGATACTCCAAGCGCTAGGCTAAAAGTTCTGCAGACACAAAACAGATAGACATACTGACATACTCAAAAGAGATATACAGTATTTAATGACATACAAAAAGCCAGGTAATACATTGAAGAGTCTGGAGAACAGTGCAGGGTATTGGTCAATAGTAAACCCTAAGCATATGCTTAGCAGACTACCCTCACAGGTCAAAGTCATTAGGCAAGTGGAACGAGCAAAGACAGAAAGGGGTACGACGAAATACCATAAATCCCACAAACAGAACTCTTTGTCCAGCGTTCTTGATTGGAGTGTCCTCTGTGGTCACGCGTTGCTGGTGTAATACGAGGGTGAGATGCCGAGGCTGAGAAGTTCAATCAAAGCATCACCTCCGGGATAGACTTGTGACTTGAATGAAGCGAGAACTTTACAGGAGCCAAACTGGTGAAGCCAGTCGGCTGGGTCAGAGCATCTCTGAAACGCTGTGGCTTGTGGAGTGCTCCTGGACGGCAGTGGTGAGGACCAACCTACCAGCGCACACCGATGCACGAGGGAACCACAAAAAGGTCTACTGCTAGTTATTTGTCTAGTGTGTTTGTTCTCGTTCTTTTTTGATTAAATGTTTCTTGAATACATTGTTAGAATGTAGAAGTAATGCCCAGTATTACAAATGAGAACATTCTAGATTTAAACTAGGCCTCTGCTGAGGTCGGAGCAGCAGGGGGCAATAACAGCAGGAGGGACGAGTACCGACTGTATGCACGGGAACGTCGACCATAATTAGCACTACTTGAGGTAGGGCTCTTGGATACAGCCTCACAGATAGAGATAAAACGGAGATAAAACGGAGAGTATTTGCCCAACGTTTTGCCAAATGTGTGTTCGGAGAAGCCTTCTGGAAATGTAAGCAGCAGGCACTGCTTACCACACGTACGAAACGTGTCCGTGGACTTCAAAGTCAACCTGACTCGGAGTGATAATCCTCGGTGTCAGTCGAACCAACAGCAACCAACGACGATAATCCTGAGAAATAAGCTAGTCGAGGATGTCAGCTTCTCTGAGGTAAACAACACCGCTAGTCTTGGTTTGACGTTTCTTGTAGTGGATATCCAAAAATAAGATATATCGCGGTGCCACTTTGGTTGCTCGGCACACACACTTTAAATTTAGCAATTTGGACGACGTTAATAATGCTAATTCTTGGCTGTAGATAATATAACAATGTCTTGTGAATAGTTACTTTTACATCAACTTGGGCATAGCAGTATTTCATCCAAATATGAATCTAGGTCAACTAAAACTAAGGAAAAGCTTAGTAGAAAGTTTTAGTTTCCCGCAGAATCTGATTTCATATTGTTTCTCGTTCAATTAAATCAACTTAGAACAAAGTCAACGATGACGTCGCTTTGCTACAAAGAATAGCATAGAAAATGAAACGTGTTTTAACCCCAATCGTTTAAATGCATTTGGAACTATAGGGCTGTACACGTTTTGGTGTTACAGAACCGTTTACATGCAGTCTGTCAGCGTCTCACCTCTGCTCACGTTAGCAGTCTGAACACCAACCAGGTAAATATGTCATTTGTTCCCTGAATCATTTAAATCTAACGCTAATGTTTAGCTCGGGTTTTAGTAGGTGGCAGACCAGTTTTCACCTGCCAGCTTATAACTGTCTGCCTAAAGCTACAGTCGAGCTTCTTTTTCTGTACGTTTGTGGCGGGTCTGTGTAAGAGAAAATGTTAGTTGTTCCCACAGTAGATGTAGTATAATAATGTATCAGTAGTAGGGACATTTTCCATCTCACTCTCCTATCATTTGAGGTCTTAGGTTTAGGCCATTGGGCAACACAAAGACACCACCTCATGCCCCCACCCTCCCCTATGTCTGGGGGTGTTGGATTATGGTCATTGTAGTTGGTTACCAAGTTTTCTTTGAATATATTCCAGTTCCATTGCACAGTTTCTTGGTGCGAATTTCTGTACTGGGACACAAATGAAAGACAGAATGGAAATCCAACCATATAAGCGGATGTTGGTTCCACTAAGAAGGAAAGTAATGGCATTTCCATGTATCACTCCGCACCACCAGCCCGATGTGATAAAAGTACATTTTAATCTGTATTTAACTTTTATTTTAGCGGGGGTTTTCTGATTTATTATCTACAGACATTCTCTGGATTGCATTAAGGCCTGAGACTCTTGCCCTAGGCAGGGAGAAACGGGGTCAGGGGTTAGGCTCTGGGTAACATATCCATTTACTACAATGATTTTTCTTCTCGTGTCCAGACCGAGGGCAATCCTGGGGCCGATGATGACTATGATGAAGACGTCAACGGGTCCACCCTGGAACCCTGTAACCCCAAAGTTATTTTATTATACTGTCAATCTATCACTGTGTGTGTGTGTGTGTGTGTGTGTGTGTGTGTGTGTGTGTGTGTGTGTGTGTGTGTGTGTGTGTGTGTGTGTGTGTGTGTGTGTGTGTGTGTGTGTGTGTGTGTGTGTGTGTGTGTGTGTGTGTGTGTGTGTGTGTGTGTGTGTGTGTGTGTGTGTGTGTGTGTGTGTGTGTGTGTGTGCGTGTGTGTGTGTGTGTGGATCTGCGAATCGGAGCATGTGAAAAGGGGGACATAGATAAGTTATATGAATAAGAAACAGAAACTGTAATTTATCTGACTTCTTTAAAACCGGCGGAATAATGGTACGATAGCAAAGCTGTAGGGGAGGAGGAAGAGCGAGGAAGACGGAAGAAGCGTAGGAAGAATGAGGAAGAGGGAATGGGGAAGGAGGGAGGGAGAGAAAAGAGAAGAGCAGACGTAATGTCAAAGCAATGGAAAATTACAACGGCAGGCACAATGGAAATACAATTACTTTGATAAACATGCACACTCTAATTCATAAGCCTCCCCGCTCAACACCCAAAACCACACACACACACACACACACACACACATACATACACACATACACACACACACACAGTGAGAGGCAGGCTAGGAGCTGTGGAGACAGAGAAAGATTAAACTTGTGGATTTTGAATGAGTTGCTGCAGTCTTATTGAGAGAAGGCGCTCGAATAATACGTTCTGGAGTAAACGTTCGCATCGTCTTCACCTGGTGTGCTGTTAAATAGGACCGTGCAATGTTCAGAATCCAGGAATCACAGCAGAGGTCAAAGGTCAAAAAAACGAGCTAGGAATGTTTACGTTAGGAGTGACAGTGGAGGAGTGGAGGTAGGGGTTAACTTCACTAAACACTCCGGCCCTTCACCCACTTCAGATTGATCCTGCAGTTATTTTGTGTTTCTTCCATTTGCGAATAATCGCACCAACTTTTGCGTCGTTCTGGATTTTTGTTTTTGTTAATCTGCCACTCACTGTTTAAATAAACCTACCACCAAAATGATAGACTGATCATGTCTTTGTCAGTGGAACACAGTGGACACATGTACAAAATCAGCAGGGAGTCCAATCATTTCTTCCTTCACTGTAATTGCAAACCTCAGTCAAAAAAACAAGGAACACTTCCGAAGAATATGAATGGGTGTTTTTATTGAACCATCTAATTTGTGCTGACTCAAAGGGAGTTCCACTGGGCAAATGAACACATCATGAAGAAACGTGTGCACTGTTAAGTAGATCTCACCAGCTGAAATGATTGATACATCAATTTGTCACCAGCAACACATAAACAACAGGCCATTAGAAAACGCAGCACAGGGAATTTATCACATTCAAAAAGCTCTTTTCCATAGCAGTCAAGACATGTCAAGCAAAAAGTGCAGTCAACAATCTTGTTCAATGATATTTCGACACGGTGGATCAGTCATTCTCTGTGACAAGAAAAGTATGTTTGCCTTGGTCTCTGAAGAGACAAAGGCACTAGGTGGACATTCCAAATAGCAGCATATTGTCTGCATTGCCAGGCGTTGGGTCAGGGCTTTTTCATAAAAGTAGTGCTCTACAAGCTGTATACATAATATTCAGTTTCAGATGCACTACAGACAAGAGAAGAATGTGTACCTCTAGCTTCTGTTATTTTTACACTTAGAATTTCTTATGTCTGTAATGTTTTTTAGTATTAGTAAAGTGTACAGTTTTTGTTAGCCGGTATGCTTTTTAATCAAATTCTCAGGAATTGAGGATCCAAATGAAGGTATAATAGAGACAGAGAAAGGGGAGGAGAGTTTGCGTTTTAATGTTAGCTTCCCAATGCTGTTTCTCTGGATTAGGGAAGAAGACAGAATGTACGGAAATCAAAGTCGTATTAGCATTAGCATAACGTCAGCAAACTCACGGGGGCAGCTATAAACATCGTTAGCACCCTGGGCAAACCTGGTAGTATGTATTCGCGGTCAGGTGTAATGTGTGTGTGCGCGTGTGTGTGTGTGTGGGTGATCTTATTCGAGGTAGGTTTTCAGATCTGTGGTAAGCTTGTGGTGACCGAAACAAGTGATTTTATCCCAATCAAATTCCCAACGTAGACACATTTGTACACTTTTCGCAGTGTTCATAAATGTGTTCACAGGCCTTTTCATTGCTTAGATCGCTGCACTTCTCCAATGGAAAGTAGTCAGAAAGTGTTACAAAAACCAGGGCTTCGGGATCTCTGCACAGAGTTGTGGTTGATGTTTCGAATTCATCTCAGTTTTTCTCTGAGCTCACGGTTGGTTTTGATGAAATATGAATCCAGCCAGAGAGTAAAGACAACAGGCACATCACACACCAACACACAGTCCATCCTACGAGACTTATATTTTTCTGTCATATTTTTCTCTCGCCAGGGCAGTGGAAAATAAGGCAGCACACAGGAACAGTTTTCTTAACCTTTCTAAATATTACATCTCTCTACATAATACATGCCGTCTCCCATCTCCCAACCAATGCTGGCATAGCCATTTCTATTCCATGTTTTATTTTTACTTTTACACTTCCTGTGGTGATGTCTGAGGACACAAACTTTGTGGAGTGAATGTCACTTAAAAAAAAAAAGGCAACAACTAAGGAAATGCAATGTGTCTGTGTGTTTGTGTCTATGTATACCCCTGTCAGAGTGCGTGTTTTTCTGTGTGTGTGTGTGTGTGTGTCTCCTCGCAATCTCTTTTCTTTGAAGCGATGTGTTTTTTCATCCATTTTTTAAATCCGATTTTGCCACTTGCCTGAGTTACTCGAGGTGAAGGAGAATTCGATGTTTTCGTGGCACTGTATCACGCTGTGCCGTTTCTCCACTTCTGTTCTCAGCTTGGGGACTATGAAGAAAAACCTGGTGGCATGTCTTGTTTGGAAATTATAGGCGTCTGAGCAATAACTTGTTTGTGTGCAGGGACATTTTTGATGTTCATTTCTAATAACGCCGAGATGGGATGCAGTCAGACTTTCCTCTGCCGTAAGTCAGCAGAGACTAGCGCGCGTACAATTGGAGCGATTTTTTTCTCCGCTGCTTTTAAACGTTTTTGGAACCGTCGTCAAATGCCCTTTCAGAGGAACGGCAATTTAAAAATGTTCTTGCTTTTGTGTGTCTGGGCTGCTTATCCCTGACTGAGCTTTTGCGAAATCTCGGCAAGATGTTTTCCTTGTGACACTGTCAGCGAAACTTGTCGCTGACGAAAAAAGTCCAACTATCACATACCGACTAGAATGCGTTCCCCATCCAAAAAACAAAGCTGAGCTCGTATGCCCAAACAGGACATTGCTGTTTGTCAAGTGGAGGGAGCAAAGTAGGCTATTGCTGGTATATATTACAGACTATATTCCATATAAACTGACCAGAAAGGTCATCATCAGTGAATCATCTGATGCCTGATTGGTTAAGATGTTTGTCTCACAAGTTCTCACAGCAATCCCCAGCTGAGACCTCTGTCTGCTGAGGGGAGGTTCCTCTCAGCGCCTGATCAAAATTGAGCAAGACAAAATAAATTTAATAATACATCCTTCGTCAGAATAGTGTGTGCGCATGCGAGAGAGAGTATGTGTGTACACGTGCATGTGTGGGTGTGTTTGTGTCTAGAATAATACCTCCTCTTGTCTGGAGGAGCAGCGTGTGTGAGTGATATGTGTTGTTCTCTCCAGCTGAGGTAATACAACGACTCACAGCGAGGCCTGAGGAGAACCAACCCGTGTAACAACCCACTGTCGTGTCACACACCAATAAATCTGCCCGTTGTGTTGTGTGGCACGTGTATATGGGAAATCTGTAGTTTCTAATCAGCGTTATCGAGCTACGACTGTGAGTCTATAAGCCATCTGAGCTTTTGGACCTTGTTCATTTTGTTTGGCCCATCTCCCTCTGAGGAGAGAACCGATATGTCTTAAAAGGGAAACGGTCACAAATATCCAGAATGTACCTAGGTTCATAAATTGCTTGACTTGTTGGACTGTCTCTCCACAAATGCATGGTCACGTGTAGATGGGGTGTATCCACGCAGTCAAGGAAATTCAAATTGAAGTCCAACTTAAAGCATAAATAGCTAAGCATTTCATGATAAAAACCTGTGGAGTTTGCCAGTCAAATCTATAACACTAAACTAAAGTTCAAGTATTTTGTTGGTCTAAACCTACGGCCTCAAAAGCCAAAATACAGATTTTTTAAAAATCCAATAACTATAAAATGAAAAAAATTCCCATAGATACAATTCATAAATTAGCACCTAAATAATGCACTTAAATTAATTGTAGATTTATATAGGATCGGTAATTCAGTAATATTGTAAAAATGAACCAAATACTTTGGTTCATACAGTATCATTCAGGCGCTTAGCTAAGTTGCTAGGGGGAGACTTTTATTACAAAAAGGCATGGAAAGCCTCAACAAAAGCTTGTATTATGATGAATAAGCTACGTGAATAAAGTCTGACTTCAGCATGGCACTAAGTGCTCAAACAATCTTTGCTTTCTTGCGAGCTAGCAGGGAGAGAGACAAAGGTGTTGTGTTCACTTGTGAGGCAGATCCGAATCAAAAGAAGAAGCAAGCAGAGTGAACCGTTAGAAGCGAAGTTTCCAAACTTGAGGCTGATAATATGACCGCTTGGAAAAAGCTTTTTCTTATCGTAGCAATAAATATTAGGAACATCTTTTTGATCTTTAAGGATAACATAAAAACATTCATGAAAAATTCTTGAAAAATGTCCTATTATTTTTGTACTAAAAGTACTAATTGTTTAAATATAGAGTTATTTAAATTTGTTTTTGTCAATGTGACTTGCCAGAAACATACACAGAGTACCAGTATAAAAAGACACCCCCATTCTCTCGTACCACGTGCACCTACATACAATATATATCATGTGACATAAACCAGAATTATCATTTGAAAGGGGAAAGGCGAGAAAGAGTGGATCTATTAGTATGAAGTAACATTTAATCTAATAATATGTGGCACCTCTTCCTTGTAGCTGAGCCAAGATGCGGACGGATTGGAGTTGCAGGCCAGTAAAGCACTTTAAAGCACTTAAAACAGCAGTGACCAGAGACAAATGTTGAGATGGAGGATGATTTAGGTCACCTGTTCTTAACCATAGGGCCACCTGGAGGGCCGCCAAAAAAAATACGTTTTTCACCTGTGGGCCGCGAGGGCCGCGGGACCAAACAAGTTATCACTTTGGCTAAGCCCCGCCCCCCTTAGTTACTGTTGCTACGTCCGACAACTTCACATGGGCTCTGGTTTGGTATCAACATTATGCTGTGCCAGCTCTTCCTGCTGAAATTGTATCAAACAGCAAATAAAGTGTCCGATAGAAGTAGGCAAGCGGGGCTGCAATATGCGTTTGAAGGCTATATTCAAGACATACAGGTGAAACAAAAGCATCCAAAGAGGTAAACGCATACCGGTCACAGTGAAATAATTAACCACCGCATATCCTATTAATCGAGACGGAGTCTGGGACTAACAATATCAAGGAGCAACACTGTTCATGCAAACCTGGGTAGGTCTCTATTCACTTATATAATCGTTATTACAAAGCAAACTGACTACGCAAGTATAACAACGTTTAACTATATTTTTGATAAAACTACGACGGTAATAGCCTGCCGAGACCAGAAATATGAGACGCCCATGTTAAAGTCTGTGAAAAACTCCTCTGCCCGAGCTCATTCTTGGCTGTGCTGTGATTGGTCAATCTACATTCTAGGGTGTGGCTTAGCCAAAGGCGAATTAAAAGACAAACCATACATTTTTGGAAAATAATGATAATTTTGGATATAGCGTTTCCGGAAAATATTATAATATGGAATTACAGCGTTTCTAAAAGAATGACCACTGTTATCCATGACAGCGAATGACGTTACAATACACCAGCACTTCTCAAAGTCCGGACTCCGGATCCGGACTATTTCAACAGCGGTAATTATGTGTAAGAAATTAAAAGTATGGATTTCCTACTTTGATAAACGCATGCCTGTCAAAATCATTTGTCTAGTGTTTATGTCTCTTTGGAGATGGTCCGAAATTAAAGCGAATGCGATATATTTAAAGTTTTCCTCCGTGATTCAGTTGCCATGACCAAGGGCGTAACTTTGGGTCTATCATTGGGGGGGTTAAACTCGCGGCATATTTATGAATTTATTTATTTATTTAATAATTTTCTTGTGTAAAAGGTAAAACGCTAATTTTCCGTTCCTGTATTAGAAATACATTGTAATAATGATACTTTTACTGATTTAGGCTACTTAACGTAAATACAGCTGTTCACTTGACTATTTATGACATAATGACAGAGTAGTTAAATTAAGTGTTTAAGCACTAGGCAGCAGTGGCAGCTTCCACCTAATTTTTTGTTGTGTGTGTGTTCAATATCTTATAAAAAAGAAATAACTTAAAGATTAATCAATTGCATCACGGTATTGGCACCTACATGCAGCCAATGTATTATGCACAATTAAACTCTCAATACATTACACAATACAGGGTGGCACACTGGAGTGCAGCTTGCATCTTTATTCTTAACAGATTTCACATATTGGTGGGCATCACCAAAATTCACCTTCCACTAACAAAATCTAAACAAAAGCATGTAAATACAATCTGTAAATCACATTTTAAGGTATGTTACAACATATTAGGCTGCAACTTAACACATAGCCTAAACCATTCAGTTAAAAGCACCAAACACCTGTTTACGTCTCGGTGTAAAAGAAATAAACTGTGCACACACTGACTTCTTAGTTAAGAGGTCCAATTTGTCCTGATGGATGTGACACACTGCAACATGGTTCAGCCTCTGCTGTGTCATAGTTGTGCGTAACCAAGTCTTTAATCGTCTAAGAGCACTAAAGCTCCTCTCTGCCTCAGAGGACGAGACTGGTACCACAAGGAGTAATCTGATCAGAGTTTCAACTTCAGTAAATAAGCCTCGCACCTCTACTGACAAATCTTTGAGAATGTTTTAGCCTCTCCACAGGAACTGTACATGTAATTATGTTGGAACATAGGTAGCTGGATTTCCAGCAGCTTGGCATTCATTTCTGGGTAGTCATGAACCACCGGATCAATCTCTCCAGAAAGCAAGATGTTCTCCAGTTTTTGTAGGGTAAGAAGACCACCCCGCTGGAAACGTTCAGTGAACTGTGTGTGAATGGTGTCAAGTACCTTATAAAACTCAACTCTGTAGTATTCCATAGGAGTGTTAGGACTGAAACCACTTGATTCTCCACTATAGCGCTTGGGTGGTTGTCGAACTCTTGGCATTGTTATGGGTTCTAAGTCTAAAGAATTCACAACTGTAGATGCCCTCTCAAAAGGTGTTGGAAGGCATCATCACTCCTCTTGCCATTGAGGGTAGACTGAACTTTACAAACAGCAGCCTGCATGCCAGAAACAGTCTGTGCATTTTAAACACACTTTGCCCACTTACTAGCACATTAGGATTGCTACAAAATAATAATATTTATATAAAGGGCTGTCAATCAATAAAAAAAAAAAAATGACCCGCACAGTTTAAACACATTGAGAAGAAGCTTGGGAAAGCCCCTTTTTACCCAAACAAATTATCAAAGTGCAACCAGGACCAGTCAAAACAAAATCAATCAAAGACACTTATTATTTTCCACTTCTGTAAATATATATACACATGAAAGCCTCCGGGTCAAAACGACCCACAACATCATGTTTGTATACAAACTCTATACAGACATTCCACGACACATCAGTGTGTCCGTATTTTGCAGTTAGGTTCATGACCCTAAATGAGGAAGTCATTTAATTTCATGGTAAAAAATAGAAGTTAACTTGTATTTCAGACGTCGCAAAAGTGGAAACGGTTCAAGTTGACCCTTAACACAGTACAAGGGTTAAAAACAAGTTTGGCAGATGAGTGAATCAATTAGGGGCCTAACTGCCAAACCAACATTATAGACTTTTAAGTTCAACGTGTCTCTCTTTTATTATAAGTTTCCCTTTGGGTCAGTCATGACTCATTTCTGGTGTCAGATTTTTAGCACGCTAAATGCAAATGACTGAAGTTACTTTATTGTATGTGTGTACAGGCGTGCGCGTTCAAAAGGAGTTGCGTAACCTCTGAGCTAGCCCATAGCAGCTTGCTGTCAACTGATCATGACATCTCTACTCTAGTCACAAGTAAATTATGCAATGCCCCCCAAAATGTGTGACTGTATTAGAGGAAACAGCAACTTAAGTTACAATTCAGTGACATTGGTTCGGTTCTACAGTCCCTGGCACCCTCTTTACCTTATAGGACTTAACAGCTAACTGTACCTCCGTTTGGTCAGGATCTTTTCTCCTTTTAGCTGTTGTCGACCAACAATGAAATATTGTTGTTGTCTGGCTGCCTTTCTTCAGTGTCCTTTTCATCTTTCCCGATCTTTCCACATGCACGTCAGCTCATTCATCCCAGCGATGCGGCAGCGCAAAATAGTGAACTGAACAATATTGGTAGAGAAAGCGGTTGGTTGGGTAATACCAAGTAGTCGGTGCGGTGGGCGGGGGGTACATTACAGATTATTTAAAATATGATACTATCTTGCTGGCAAATGAAATTAATAAAGAAAATGAACAAAAGTATTCATTCGGAATATTTCATATTTATTTTCATCTCAATGATGTGCTGATATTGGGGGGGTTATATTAGCTGGATCTGATTTTTGAGGGGGTCATGACCCCCGTAACCCCCGTGCAAATTACGCCCATGGCCATGACATCCAGTAAGTGTACACTTTTGACGTAATCGGGCGCGAGCCGCGACACTTCACCGCAGTAAGCGTTTGAATGGGTGTGGAGGATGTCATTGTCCAGGAAAAGAAAAGTTGATGGAGAAAATAGAGTTTTTAAAGATGATTGGACAGAGGTATGCGTTCATTTTGCCCCAATCCAGCACGAAGCCATTCTGTTTGATTTCTAACGAGACATTTGGAGTTGTGAAGAGTGGAAATGTCAAACGGCATTATGAAACAAAACACGGTGTTTGTTGGTCCTGTGAGCATAACATGTTCAGATGATTTTACTTGAATCGTGCAGAAAACAGATCGAAAGGGATGGAGATATATAAGAGAGAAAGAGCTGAGACAGGACAGAGAATAGGGAATATATTAGTTTGAGGGTAAAGAAAACCTCATTATCTTCACTATGTATGTGCAGGTTTACACACATAAATACACTGTTAAACTGCAAGTGGATTTCGTTTAGTTATTGAGTACAAATCAAACCCAGGGTGAGATCAATAAACCAATACAGTGCTAATATTTGAATGGGCCCTGGGCCACTTTGTACTGTAAAATTTGGGCCCCGACATCAAAAAGGTTAAGAACCCCTGATTTAGGTGACCAAGACCCAGAGAAACACATAAGTGCCGCAATAGAACAACAGGATGTATTTGCTGTGGCAGGTAGAACATTCAGGCTCCTGACTCCACTTGCAGTTTCTCATATTGTCTTTTTCTGCTTTTGTCTTCATGAGATGTATTCTGATCTTAACAATAATATACCTATAGTTATTACTATTCACCAACGTAAAAGAGAGAATAATGTTTTAATAAAGTCCTCGAAAAGCTGGTCTTGCCAGAGAGTCGGTCCTGGAAAGAGAGACTGGATATATGGACCCATTAAATGAAACATTTCCAGCATTGATTTCTCCTGGCTGATGTTGTTTCATTAGCTGATGTTATTGGAGATGAGGCTTTAATAGAACACCACCCTCGTATTCAACACACACACACACACGCAAACATACACATTAGCACACAAACACCTCTCTTCAATGGGTCAACGGGGACTGAGTGAATATAATTATCCCGTTCATGAACTCAACTTTATCCCAACTGACAGTTTCCCTATGCAGTAGTTACAATTTTTAAAACATTATTCCGAATGTGTAAATTACTATAATAGTAAGTTCTATGAACATACTAACGATATTTTAAATGACGATGTATTTGATCAACGGATATTCGATACTTGACTTGCCCCAAAAAATAAACACTATTTCATTCTGACTAAAATATGAAATACATAAATACAACCCCGGCTCCGGTTGTTATGAGAAAACACGTCCTGGACGTAACCATTTCGAGGTGCTTTTAATGCTGTAACCCTGCTGGAGGACCAACGTAATTTTCCTGACACTAGATCGAACATCCTGGTCTCGTTGGTTATCTACTGATATCACGCAGACGCTCGGGCGCCGTGTACAAGAGGCAGGAAGCAGCCCTAGAGCAATCATGAGATCTCTACTGCTGGCGTTTCCAAAAAGCGTCTCCCTTTAAGCATGTCAGTCTTCTGACAGGACAACAACCCAAAACATCACAAAAATCCAAAGCACCACGAAAAAGTGGAAAGAAGATACGTGACAATTGAACAGTCCGGATTTCAATAACATCTAAGACATTGTTGGAGAACAACGCTCCACGGAGGGCGCCGCTTAATTAGATGACTATAAGCAGTTTGCTGCTGAAGACTCGGCCAAACTGCCAGTAGAAAGGTGCACAAAACTAATTGCTAGCTACAATTACAATATATTGGCAGTTATTGTGTCCAATTGGTCTGTGCGACCAAGAACCTCCCTGGAATGTCTGTGGATTTGTCATTTGGAGTTTTTTCAAATTTGTAATTAGAAATTTGTGTGCAGTAAAATCCAATGACAAGCTCGAGTGAAGAAGTAGTGTTTGGATTCCATTTAATTTTAGAAAAAATCGTGGGAATTATTTAAGAAAAGCTCAGGAGTGCCTATATACTTGGCAGCAACGGTAGTTAGTCATTACTGAGAGCTTGGAAGAAAGAGCCAATGGGGACACAATCAGAGGCGATTGTTTTCCATGGAGCAGGAACTGACATTTCAGACTCCTCTGCCTGCCTGAAGGTTTCGAAAAACAGTCCATGCGTCCCAAATAGCACACTGTGGACTAGAACAACCTGGGGGTGCACAGTATTGGCCAGAGAGCGTCATTAGGGACGCACGAATCTTAACGACACATTATGGTCTCCGTTCATTTTAATTGCTATGATGAAGTTGAATGGGGACATTTAAATGCTGTCTAATGGTTCGGTTCGTTCGAGGAAGATTTCTAGAACTAACATGTAATTTTGTGTGTTTGTGGACTTGAGTGTATGAGTGTGATTGTGTTCGTGTTTGTGTGTGCGGGTGTGTATTTGTCTGTCTGTGTGCGTGTTGTGGGAAGTTGAATGAACCGACCGCGGTACAAATTGGTTTTGCTGGGGGGGGTTGTGGGTAATGTTAGACTGATAATGGGAGGTCCTTTTCTCCACAGAAACCAGGAAAAGGTAGAGAAAAGATTCGGGTGGATAGAGTTACTGAATTATATTTGTGTGGATAAGTGTGTGTGTGTGTGTGTGATGATGGAAAATCAATGGTAAATTATCTCGGCACCAGCATCGACTGAGCGTCTCTCGCGCAGCCCTCTCCGAAGAAAGGGATAAACAAAGGGGGGAACGGACGGGTGGAAATGAAAAAATAGCAAAAGGATAAAGGTAAATAAAAAGGAATCCGTCTCGTCTCAGTCAAAGGGTCCCCGTCCTCTTCATCTCTGGGAGTGTATTGATCTCGCCTGTGTTCTCCTGGGGCTCCATTACCGCGAGATGACTGGTGGTTCTCTGCTTCTCCTGCTACGGCTGCGTTACATCTTCCCCCATGCCAAGTGTCAGGGAGGGAGGAAGTGGTACGCTCAGATCAACTCCCGTGTCTGTCTGTGTGTGTGAGTGTGTGTGTGTGTCGCGTGGCTCGTTGAAATTACGTAACTTGAGTCGGCGCTCTATTCCATTTGTAGTCTCTGCGGATTCAATTTTTTTTGCCGGTCACATTTTCGATGTCGACGACATGCGATCTCTGTTGACACGGTAGGTCATCCCGTGGAAGGTTCCGGTACGGGGTCGGAGCAGTACTGCGAACTGACGCGTGGCAAAGGTGGCATCCTGTGAGAGTGCCAATTTAAAAAGTCACTGAGCTCTTCGGTATGACCCAGTGTACGGCCGGTGTTTGGATATGGAGATTTTATCAATCAATCAATCAATCAAATTTATTTATAAAGCCCTTTTTACAACAAAAGTTGTCACAAAGTGCTTTTACAATCACCAGCCTGAATCCGACAGAGCAAACATCAACAAGTTGAACAAAAAAAACAAGTTGAACAAGTTGATACACGGCGGCTAGGAAAAACTCCCTGAAAGTCAGATTTAGGGAAAAGCCTAGAGAGGAACCAGGCTCTGAGGGATCACCAGTCCTCTTCTGGCTGGGCTGGGTCAGTCCATGACAATACAACAAGCGAGGTGCGAAAATCTGAGAAACAACATTTTATAATGTACAACTGTGCATAATAGACGCCAATTTTAACTATACATTACCCAGGATCCTTGAGCAGTGTGGTCTCGGTTAGAGAGGTGTTTGTGATGAAATTTCCATTTGCTAGTTGCTAGATATGCTCATATATCTGTCTGTTATGGGAATTGCGGTGTCTTGGTTGGTGTAAATTCATGGAAATGTTTGGTACTTTCACGGTGGATCTCATTGGGTGTTATTTCGTAAATATACTTCGGCATTGGATAAGTACGATTGGCGTAGTGAAAAACTTGGACAGATTTAGGCTGGACGGATTTAGGAACGACAGGATTTTGCACAGCGATGTAGGATACGCCGCTTGTGGCCTGCTTCCTACTTACGCAAGTCCATAAATCCTGTAACGATCGATGGCTGTCACGTTTGTCTTAATGTGCTTCCCGTTTCCCCTGTGGACGGCTTACCGGAATATTTAACCGCGTGATTTATTCAAGATGTACGTCTTCGTATAGGGCCCCTCCTCCTGGTGACATACGTTACCAAATATTATGATTACATTTAATTCCAGTGCCGCTTCATGCTTATGGAGTCGGTCTGTTCTTAGTGCCTCGAAAATACAGACCAATTCTGGTGTCCAGAATCGTTAGTGGATCCAAATGGACTGCCTCAATTGCATACATGGCGCCCGGCAGCCAGGGCACGCTAATTGGTACCCCAGCTATGAGTTCGTATGTGCCCCAGGTACCCTGAAACGCACGGATGTGTCCCAAATCTCACCAAATGTCTCAGATAATGCACTAATTAACACCGGGGCAAAAGAGGTGCCCTAGAGTGCTAATTAGAGCGCAACCATGGTTACTGTCAGTTACTTTTATGCAGTGGAGTACTTCCTGTGTTTCTCCTCTTGATGTTAGCGCCAGAGCTCCTTTTTTTTAACTAAGAGACAGCGCTTTTATCTAGTGCTTTTATTTAAATTGTCATCTTGTGTTTGTGTGTGCGTTTGGTCAGACCTGGTTTTCGTGGGAACTCAAGAGACATTAAGACTCTCTTTGGAAATAGAGATCATGTTATTGATTCTTTGCTGTTTGCCGAATTATGAAGTGGTTGTGGATCAATGGAAAAACATGTGTGTGTGTGTGCGCATGTGTGTGTGCGTGTGTGTACTTGCACGTGAGCATGTGTTAAGATTAAAGTTTAAAAACAGGTGGGTGTTAGAAAAGCAGGACGCACACAGGTTCCGAGCTAAACCCTGAGACACACACACACACACACAGAGATAATTTAAACAGTTTCTCTCCCCATGAGTCTTGTCGATGCTTCAGGGCTCACTGAGTCCCTCTGTCACTGTCTCCCTCAGTGGGTGCTAACATGGAGAACGCAATGGTGATAAAAGGATTGACGGACAGAGAGGAACCACAAAAGACAGAACCCTAAAAAAAAGCTGTCTGTGCGCCACACACAACATCTCTGAGCACTATTGTTTGATTTTCAGATGTGACACAACAGAAAGAGGTATATAATATAATATATATACTATCGTTCAGTAGTTTGAGGTCACTTCAATACGTCCTGGTTTTCCATTGAATCATACATGAAATGAATTTTAATCTGATATATAGCAACATGTTTAGGAAATACAGTCATTGACAAAGGTTAGAAATTAGGCATTGCTTTCTTCAAGGTCTCCTCCATTTGCAGCTATAACAGCCTTGCAGATCTTTGGCATTCTATGGGCATTTTGAAGTAATCTGAAGAGATTGAAAAGGCAAGCGTCTTGGTGTCACATCTTCACTGTTGAAGTTGAGACCTGTGTTTCGTGGATACTTTTTAATGAAGCTGCCTGTTTCTCAAACTGGACACTCAAGTGAACAGTATTTGTCCTCTTGCTCAGCTGTGCACCGGGGCCTCCCACTCCCACTCGTATTCTGGTTAGAGAAAGTTTGCAATGTTTTGGGAAGGGGGTCGTACACGATGTCGCATAGTTCTTCTGCTTTTTTGGCAATTTATTGCATGGAATAGCCTGAATTCCTCAGAACAAGATTAGACGGAGAAGTTTCAGCAGAAAGTCTTTTGTTTTTGAGCCCGTAATTGAACCCACAATTGCTGATGCTGAACATACTGAACTAGTCTAAAGAAGGACAGTTTCATTGCTTCTTTAATCAGCACAACCGTTTTCGGCTCTGCTAACATAATTGCAAAAAAGTTTTCTAATGACCAATTAGCCTTTTAAAATTACAAACTTGGCATCGCAAACACAACGTGTCGTTGGAACACAGGACTGATGGTTGCTGATGAGAGGCATCTGTACCCCTTTGTAGATATTCAAAAAAAAAAAATCGGCCGTTTCCAGTCGCAATAGTAATTTACATTCGTTAAGTAGTCATTTGACATTAACGATGTCTACAATGTCTGATAATTTTTGCTGTTAATCTAATAAACAAAAAAATGGTTTTCAATCGAATACATGGATATTTGTTAATGGCCGTTAACCTTCGGACGGTAATCTATGTGTGTGTGTGTGTGTGTGTGTTTGGTTACAGGGTACGGTGGCCCACGGGTGCACAACACAACAACATTAGCAAAGCAAATCAAAGTTAAAAAACAACGACATTAACAAAAAGCACAACGACATTAACAAAAACAGAAATACATTAACCAAAAACATAACAAAACCACATCGACATTAATAAAAGCACAACGACATTAACAAAAACGACATTAACAAAAACACAACGACATTAACAAAAACACAACGACATTAACAAAAACGACATTAACAAAAGCACATCGACATTAACAAAAGCACAACGACATTAACCAAAAGCACAACGACATTAACAAAAGCACAACGACATTAACAAAAATGACATTAACAAACCGGAAGTGCTCCAGACCAATAGGGGATTCTTAAATGAGGTGTTATTTATGATCGAATAAGACGGTTGCATTAAACACAAAGAAGAAGATGAAGAAGACAGTAATTTAACGTAAAATTATTGATAAATAAAATGTGCGTTGCTTTTAAAGAGGATTTCAAATTGACCTGCTAGCAACAACAAGTTATTATTTTGGTGGAGAGCCAACCAATTCCACTTTCCACTCCCCTAGTGGTCTGGAGCACTTCCGGTTTGTTAATGTCGTTTTTGTTAATGTCGTTGTGTTTTTGTTAATGTCGTTGTGCTTTTGTAAATGTCGATGTTCTTTTGTTAATGTCGTTTTTGTTAATGTCGTTGTGTTTTTGTTAATGTCATTTTTGTTAATGTCGTTTTTGTTAATGTCGTTGTGCTTTGGTTAATGTCGTTTTGTTAATGTCGTTGTGTTTTTGTTAATGTCGTTTTTGTTAATGTCGTTGTGCTTTTATTAATGTTGATGTGGTTTTGTTAATGTAGTTATGTTTTTGGTTAATGTATTTCTGTTTTTGTTAATGTCGTTGTGCTTTTTGTTAATGTCGTTGTGCTTTTTGTTAATGTCGTTGTGCTTTTGAACTTTGATTTGCTTTGCTAATGTTGTTGTGTTGTGCACCCGTGGGCCACCGTAACAGGGGCATATGAAACATGTTGAACTGAGGCAGGACAGTCTCCGACTCTATGGCAGTTGACTGACACTCGCGAGAGATGAGACTTTAGCCTGGCTTGTTAAAGCAAACGGAGGTCTCACGGAAAAGCACAGCGCCCGAGCAGCTCTCTGTCAACGTAGCTCTCATCTGACAGGGCAGACTTCTTTTTTCACCCTCAGTCAGAACCTCTGTCGGGGTTTGACAGGACCAATTCAGACCTCCTCTAAACCCTCTTTTGGAAACAGGTGGTTTCTACTTCAACTCCTTGGTTTAGAGCTATAAGTACTGCAGACTATTCCCAGGTCCCCAGTGTAGTAATTTCTGATTTAATGTGTATTCTAAGGTCTGAGTGTATTTCTTTTTTCCCGACGCTGCCAAGGTTTGCTCATCTCTCACTCCCTCAGTATAATTAAAGTGTTAGTTCTCTGCGCTGTCAGGAAAATGTGCACAGACTGTCTCTGTCACATCCGCGGCTAAGTTGTGACTCATCCGCTCTGCTGTGGCGGTCGTGGAGGTAGCGTTCTGCATGTAGTTTGCTTAACCCGATGACATCTCAGCTGTGGGAAGTTTGCCCCCAAGACCTGGCATGCAAATGAGCTGACGTGGATTGTTCTAGATTACCGGTGGTGTGTCTGTGTGTGAGTGTGAGTGTGAGTGTGAGTGTGAGTGTGTGTGTGTGTGTGTGTGTGTGTGTGTGTGTGTGTGTGTGTGGGTGTAATAGAAGCCCACAGAGATCCGAGGCTAAACTCCTCAACTCTCCTTAATCTCGGCAACCCTCAACTGAGCTAAACGAACTCGGCTCCCAACCAGACATCGTCTACGCCACTTGATATCGACCGGAAAGAAGCTCGACTCCCAAAGGACAAACAATAAAAGAACCACTAAGCAATCGTTCGCAAACAAAAGCGACTTGTTCGACAAATAAGCCACACCGTGATTTCCCCAAAGCATCGGTCAGCTTTCCTAAACGTATACATTTGCAATCGTCTGTCTGTTGATGCGGCAGGCAGGATGTCCTCGATGGCGCAGCAGAACTAGCTGTAAATATTTAGCAGATTGGGGAATCTTCCATCTTCCGCTTTGTAATATTCAAATTAAATCATCTCTTTTGTTTTGTTGACGTAGAGGGAGAGATTGTCAGGCACCAGGGTGGCTGTTTGCCTTCCGTCTCATTGGTTATCAGGTCGACATCTGTGGCTTCATCAGCAAACGTGATGATATTTTGGAGCAAACGCGGCCTGATGACTAGACCGGATGCGACTGCGCCAAAGCCATTAACACACGGCACCTCTCTCTAACTGGGTACAGGGATGATGGTCGTCTTGTTTGAGCAAGTGGGAACCAGAGCTTCAGACAGAGACACGGTCGAAGACGTTCACAGAGACACCTGCCGGCTGGCCGACACACTTCGGACACATGATGTAATGCCTTGAGTGTCCCGGATGGCAGCCTTGGAGAGCATGACGCCGTCGTCATCTGGAGAAGCAAGTGCATCCTTATAGTCGGCTCAATGGAGTCTTCGTTAAAGTGAGCAAAGTATGTGGTGCGCTCGTCTGGGAGGGAGGTTTGCACCTTGCCGATGCATTTGACTTCCTGGTATTTTGTACACATGAACTAGAACGGGTGTATTCAACTCTTACCCCACAGCACCCTGAGCCTGCTAGTTTTCTCCGTCGTCGTTGATTTGCCTTGCCCGGTATCTCAGGTGTCACAAGTCCCTGATTCGAGTGTTTCAACGAAAAACAACATGTTGGAACTAGACCTGAGGTTCAGAGCCGAGCTTCACGCATCGGGTGTATTTTTCCTCTAGTGCAGCATAATGAAACAACGCCCACGGAATAAATGTGTTTTTCCCTTTCGTTAAAGTGGACGAGGAAAGGATTTTTTGTCAGACAGAAGCTCACCGATTTCTGGACGTGGGTACAGTTGTTCATGCGCCGCACTCTGTTCTGCTCAGATTATAGCTGGTTGTGTACTCTAGTTTTAAATCCTTGTAGTGTGCGAATCTTGTCAGCCATGTTTCTGTGAAAACCAGTCACAGCAGTCCCTGGTATGCACTGTGTCATGTATTTAGTTCTCGAAGATGTACACTTTTTGTCGATATTGGTCATTAGTAGCAGGTTAACGTGCTAGGAGTTGAGAGAGCACATGTTGCACTAGGTTATTGCACATGAATAAAATAATTATAAATAATAATAAAAACAGCGAAGCCATAAACATTAGCAAAGCAATAGTGGGATACTGCTAAGACGTTAGCACTACTGAGTCCCTGAATCTAATGGATCGTTTATGTCAAGTTCAGATTTTCACCGTTTGTTGTCTGACTTTATTCACTAGAAATAAACATATATGTATCTCTATTGAGAAGACCGACTAATAATGAACACAATTGAGATCGATTAATAGTAGCCCCGGGTTTGTCATTTAGCCGTAGCATTTTGAGTTCAAGCTAATTTCCTTACTGTATTTGACTGTATTTCAGTTTGTTAAGGATAATTACTCGTAGATTGTGTTCATTGGTTCGAACAGAGTATATTCTGTGGGGTTAGTGGTGACTGGGCCCTGATGGGGACAGCCAAGACTCAAAGAGCCCGGGTACCAGCGGCTCAGTTACGGGAGCGCCACAACTCCACTATCCCCCAGTCATAATGCAATCATCTCTGCTGTAATGGGGAATATTGCCTTGCATAACTCACTCATAACTCATTTGCAGAATTAATTGCGGTATTAGGCGCCGTGCTTCCCCAGTGGCAAGTGCAGCTTCTGCGATAACATATTTCATTAAGTTCATTTGTTTAGAACCCATTCCACCTGAGACACTGCATTGTTTATGCAGAAGCAGGAGGCAGCCATACAAACAGGCAGCCACACAGACAGGCAGCCACAAACATAGGCCGCCACACAGACAGGCAGCCACACAAACAGGCAGCCACACAGACAGGCAGCCACACAGACAGGCCGCCACACATACAGGCAGCCACAAAAAATAGGCAGCCAAACAGACAGGCAGCAACACAGACAGGCAGCAACACAGACAGGCGCCCACACAGACAGGCAGCCACACAAACAGGCAGCCACACAAACAGGCAGCCACAAACATAGGCAGCCAAACAGACATGCAGCGACACAGACAGGCGGCCACACAGAGAGCCACACAGACAGACCGACAGGCAGGCAGCCACACAGACAGACCAACAGGCAGGCAGGCAGTATCATACAGTACCGAGCTCCATTCAGGAATACTGCAGACATAAGCAAAAGATAGATATCTACAAAGATGACTTGTCACAAAACATGCATTATTCCTGCAAACTAGATTATTCTCGGACAAGATACACTCCTTTACAGAGGAGAGCGATACAGAATATTAGTTAGCATATGGTTCTTAGTTAGCTCCTGCTTCTTTGTTAGCACATGCTTCATCCATGGCGGACTGAGACAGCTGCACACTGGGCTCAAACCAGTCATTGTCCCCTTCCCAGCACACATGACTGTTTCCTGACACGTCCATTGACATTGGCATAATTTATAAGCTTGCTTATCAGTTTCAAAAATAAGAGAGAAAATGTCACACGGCGCCATGTGCTCCATTTGTAGGTGGACATTTGATGTGTTGGTATATGGAAATAGTTCAGAATACCTAGAAAGTAGGCTGTGTTTGCACAGTGTCTCTGAGGACAGGGTTTTCTAATGCATCTTGAAGTCAGAGAGACACACAAATGGGGAGAAACGCACACACAACCAGGAACACGCTTAGACTTTTACAAATTGAAACATACTCGGAGACACACACACACACATAAAAACAAAAGTCACACAAATAAACTTTTTAAAAGAACGTCTCCTGAGGTTGAGAATTTCACAGTCACACACTATCCAACTCTTTCTTGTACTTTCGTACAGATGTTAAAGCCTTTAAATTCCCTCTTCATTCTGTCACCGCACAGAGCGAACACGGAAAGTGTACGTCAAAATGTGAATTATCCGTCTCGTTTTTCGGTGATTTTCGAAAAACAAAATCTTCAAGCACCAAAGCACCTTTCTCATCCCAATAAACAGGAATAAACACTAAAAGTACACATCAATATTCGATGCCCGTTCAGGTCCTCAAATGTCAAACGATAAAACTCCATACAACCAAACGACCCGTTAAAAGGTTTTGAAAATATTTTAATGAACGAAAGAAACCCATTTGGAAATGAGACCCTTGTCTAAGAGTGACTGATTCACCTGGGGGGGTAAACCCATTAGGGGTAAACAGTGCACTGCAGGAGACCGTCCAAATCGCCTCAGACAAACAGGCATAAAGCAGACACATTACTTACCAATTTATTGATTGATGCTGGATGAACTGATGGTTAACGTGTGCACTCGTTCCATTCGTCAAGATGTCTGTCAGTCATTCGCTGTCTTTCTAAATGTCCCTCCCTATTGCTTCCGCGTTCCCACTCTCGCGCGCCCGTGCCAGTTTCTACCGGCCAGTGTCAGATGTCCGGCCTCTGCTCGCAACATGGGCCTATTCCGCTGAGGAGGTTGGGACACGGCGAAGAGCAAAGCGGCGCGGTTCAGAGTACAGCGAGGATGAAAAACGACGACGGTAGAGGAGGATGAGATGAGGTAGTTAACCGATGTCGGAGGTGCTGTGGAGCGAACGCTGAACGGTGTCAGATGTGCTCGTGTGTTTCATTGTTTCTCTCTCGCATTCGGGAAGGTAATTATTCTTCGAGTACGCATAATTAGGCACGGATCAGAATTAAGATTAGCGCAATCTAAGAGCCGTTTGATGTTTCTAATGTGTCACCCTCGTCACTCCTGCCGTCGCTCGTTCCGTGTGCAGCCAGGTGTACGCGGTATTTAGAGGATTAAAAACGCGGCGTCGGTATTATCTCTGAACCAAAGATGACCTGCCACCTGGAAAACTAATAAAAGCATCTCTCCGTCGCACGAAGTCAGAAATACGTTGGACGGCTGTTGACGACTCGAAACACTAGACAGACATCCTCTCATGCCATTATAATAAGACTGTCACCACGAAAGGGCCAGTTCCACCAGCCCATAAGGCTCCATGTACGGCTTGAAATGATTGACTCATTGGGGAGTTGTACACTGAGGAAGGGAAGAAGGATGGATAGACAATAGTACTCAAGAAAGCAACAATCCCTGTAGTACCATGCAACACAGTGTGCTGAACAGGAACTTAATGTACATATATTTATTGCATGATGCAATGTACAGTATCTGATGTCCCCCCAAAACACACATACATTCCCTCTTTCAAACCCCCCTAAAGACCTGTCCTCTCGGTGGAGTTCTCCGAAAAAATTAGTTCAGTCTCCGAGCCGACAGCCGTCACTAGAGGACACAGTGCCACCCGGTGGTGACGCTGGGTATTACACCTCGGAGAGAAACGAGTGTTGAGCAAGGGTGACAGCTATGGTGTTAGGGTTACGGTCAACTCATCAACCTTCATATTTAATGTCTCACGTGAATTCACAACGACCATCCAAACAAACATAGAACCGAGACACAGTCTATTTCACTTAGTGACTGGGAGAGATGATCACTACAAACAGACCACAGTGCGTGTAGACCTACTAGAGGAATGAAACCATTTGGGGTTCAATGCCAGCACCTATAAATCCCTACTTAATCCATACTGGATCCTGAGTACCTATTAAATGTGTGTGTGTGTGTGTGTGTGACAACGCTTATATCAGGTTTGGATAGTTATTGGTGCACCAGTAGTTATGATCGATGCAGCCACAATAATAACACCGATCTTACATTGTGTTTCGCCTCGTGTTAATTCAACAATGCGACACACTTTAGAACAGCCGGCAGCCACGTTCTCCACATTTACATTTTAAATTAGGAAATAAATGAAGCCCGTGGAGAAATAGAAGCAGAGAACACAGTTTAGTCCCCACACACATCGGCCTCTACACAACAACTGAGACTATTGCAAGTTTATGATTACTTTATGATTAATAAGCGTTCCCCTCCCCGTTCCCCCCTTTCCGGACATTTAAAGGCGCATTTATTTGATAAGCCTAGACAACACACTCACACACACAACACAGCGCATAGATCTCAAGAGGCTTAACTAATTGTCACTCAAACACACACGCACACACACATACACAAACAAACTCACAGTCTGCTTGGCTACTGCACTGCGTCCACTAATCCAACTCATTACTTAGAGCTCCATCGGAGAATAATGGTGATTGAATTAAGATTGTGCTATATTGTATTAAGAGCATCTAGCAAAACAGAATTCCTGCATTTGGGTTTGTGGCTTCTCCATTACACAGTCGGTATAGCAACACAGTGTTGCTAACTCTTCTTTTACACAGCCGGTACACAAACACAGCAACTCTTCTCTGACACTGAGACATGGAGCTAGGGAGACGGAAAGAGAGAGAGAGAGAATGACACAGAGACATGGAGCTAAAGAGACAGAAAGAGGGAGAGGTTCATCGCAGAATTATCATTGCAAAAAGTGTAAACCCATAAAAGAAGAAAACAAATTAAATATGCATTTGTTGAAAGTGTGAAGTTTTGGCAAGCAAACATCCGGCCTGCTGCCGCCGCCACCTCATAAAGGCTTGCCAGTGAGAATGTAAAAACGGTTTTATCGTTTTTCAAGCAATGCTTTTGAGTCACGTTGACGTCTGCCTACTAGCACGTATAGCACTTATTAGCATTTAGTTCTATTCTCATTACGACTGGTGTCGCGATGGCTGTTGATAGAGTTTGTTTTGGCGATGTCAACAAATGTCCCCCATGCCAGTAAAAGAGTTAAAGTGAAATTTAATTGAATTGAGAGTGAGTCATCGAGACGGAGAGAGACAGAGGGAGAAGGAGATAAAGAGAGAGAGAGTGAAAGAGACAGACGGGCAATGGCTGCGGAGAAAGCTCTCTGATAACAACTGGAGCCACTGGAAGGGGTGGGAGGCCGCAAATGAAATGCATAAACCAATCACAATGAAATGCATAAACCAATCACAAGGCTTCGTTTAGGGTTGCGGTAGAATCCGACTGAGGATGGCAGTTAGCTAACAGCGTGCATACCGGATAAACCACCTCTTCATACACAAACACGCAGGCACACACACCCATATACAGTACACACACACACTATTTAGTTTGATGATTTAAACTCTCTCGGTTAACCGCTTAGCTGCCTAGAGCGTGTGACAGGATGGATCTGTTACAAGGTAGCATCCACACACAGTCACTCTGTCATGCAGTCATACCAACTCCTTATCACTGTTTGACTGGCTGTCACACACAGACACACAGAGATACACACACACACACACACACACATGGACAGACAGAGATATGTACACAAACAGACACAAAAACAGAGAGCAAAACAAAAACATACACAAACAAAGAGAGAGATATACAGTATAAGCACATAACGACACACACACACACACACACACAGGGACGTACACACACACGCACACACACACACACACACACACTGCTCAGTATGATCCCTGCCTCCACGTGGTGCTCTGACATGAGCACATGGAAGCATCATCTCTATGCCCTGTGGCTGTAGCCCAAACAGCTACCTAATCCTGGATCTATAGAGGACCACATCTAACAGGACCCAATTGTCCCACACGGCTATGGTTATGAGTTGTGCACTAGGTCTGATCTGGGAGATTATTTGTACAGCCTGTGTCACATTTTGCATCAGCAGGAAGATGGAGGACAGGTGATAAGGATGGTTATTCGTGACAATCCACCCTACAAGAAAACACAAACTCAAATGTTGGAATTCACAACTGAATGAGTGCACGTCAACAGTGCACGTGCTCAATATTTTACTGATGCTCTTTGAACGAAGACAGACTTCCCTCCGATATGAATACCACAGGTGACACACACAAGGTTTTTACCTTGGCGCTACAAAGGAAAGTCATGAGTCCTGAGCAGACAAATGATACGCCGAGGATTTCGTTTTCAGTTGAACTCGAATGTTTATGTAGCCTCGCTGTCAAATCGCAGAATAAACGACAATTCTGAATAATGAATAAACGTATGTTGTTCATGAAACACATCAAACGTGCTGTTGCTAATAGTTTAGCTTTCTACACTAAAGCTATTGGCAACGTTTCAAGGTAAGTGTGAGGTGAGCTTACGGTACGTCCTTTATACTCACCAGTTCTAAACGAGCTACAGTGCTGAGCACAACTTAGGATTCAGGTCACGGCGCCAGTAAAACACACGTTAAACATGCTGTTGCTAACACCATCTCAACTGACAGTTTACCTGGCGCCACACTGTTGACATCGCAACGAAGCAGATTCATTAAAGATAGATGTGAATACCCTGTTCTGTCCTATACCCTGTTCTGTCCTATACCCTGTTCTGTCCTATACCCTGTTCTGTCCTATACCCTGTTCTGTCCTATACCCTGTTCTGTCCTATACCCTGTTCTGTCATATACCCTGTTCTGTCCTATACCCTGTTCTGTCCTATACCCTGTTCTGTCATATACCCTGTTCTGTCCTATACCCTGTTCTGTCCTATACCCTGTTCTGTCATATACCCTGTTCTGTCCTATACCCTGTTCTGTCCTATACCCTGTTCTGTCCTATACCCTGTTCTGTCATATACCCTGTTCTGTCCTATACCCTGTTCTGTCCTATACCCTGTTCTGTCCTATACCCTGTTCTGTCCTATACCCTGTTCTGTCCTATACCCTGTTCTGTCCTATACCCTGTTCTGTCCTATACCCTGTTCTGTCCTATACCATGTTCTGTCCTATACCCTGTTCTGTCCTATACCCTGTTCTGTCCTATACCCTGTTCTGTCCTATACCCTGTTCTGTCCTATACCCTGTTCTGTCATATACCCTGTTCTGTCCTATACCCTGTTCTGTCCTATACCCTGTTCTGTCCTATACCCTGTTCTGTCATATACCCTGTTCTGTCATATACCCTGTTCTGTCCTATACCCTGTTCTGTCCTATACCCTGTTCTGTCCTATACCCTGTTCTGTCCTATACCCTGTTCTGTCATATACCCTGTTCTGTCCTATACCCTGTTCTGTCCTATACCCTGTTCTGTCATATACCCTGTTCTGTCATATACCCTGTTCTGTCCTACTCTGTTCTGTCCTACTCTGTTCTGTCCTATACCCTGTTCTGTCCTATACCCTGTTCTGTCCTATACCCTGTTCTGTCCTATACCCTGTTCTGTCATATACCCTGTTCTGTCATATACCCTGTTCTGTCCTACTCTGTTCTGTCCTACTCTGTTCTGTCCTATACCCTGTTCTGTCCTATACCCTGTTCTGTCCTATACCCTGTTCTGTCCTATACCCTGTTCTGTCATATACCCTGTTCTGTCCTATACCCTGTTCTGTCCTATACCCTGTTCTGTCCTATACCCTGTTCTGTCCTATACCCTGTTCTGTCCTATACCCTGTTCTGTCATATACCCTGTTCTGTCATATACCCTGTTCTGTCCTATACCCTGTTCTGTCCTATACCCTGTTCTGTCCTATACCCTGTTCTGTCCTATACACTGTTCTGTCCTATACACTGTTCTGTCCTATACCCTGTTCTGTCCTATACCCTGTTCTGTCCTATACCCTGTTCTGTCCTATACCCTGTTCTGTCCTATACCCTGTTCTGTCCTATACCCTGTTCTGTCCTATACCCTGTTCTGTCCTATACCCTGTTCTGTCCTATACACTGTTCTGTCCTATACCCTGTTCTGTCCTATACCCTGTTCTGTCCTATACCCTGTTCTGTCCTATACCCTGTTCTGTCCTATACACTGTTCTGTCCTATACCCTGTTCTGTCCTATACCCTGTTCTGTCCTATACCCTGTTCTGTCCTATACCCTGGCAAACCATAATCTCCTCTGCATTGGTGTAGACCCAGCCCTGGCATCGCCTTCACATGAACACGCATACACGCACGCAGACACAACGGCACACACACACACACACACACACACATCCAGTGCAGATGCGAGTGCCTGTATCACGCCCCCGGCCACTGCCTACTTCAAACCCAAAAATGAGCGCTTAGGGCCACAGTAGTGTGTAGTCTCAGCCTAGATGCTCCGGTGAATTTAGAGAGGCATATGCGCCGCGGATGAGCTCTTTAAAAACTCCTAATTGCACCCACAGGGAATGATCTGAAATAGTCCTTGAAGGCTTTCTTGTTTCATGACTTTGTGGCAAGCGAGGAACAGTTTTGCGGGAAGCCTGTTAGTTTTCCTGCAGAATACATAACGGCTTATGTGGAAGTGGCTTTTTTCGAAATACAATTTTAAAGACATTAAAGATGCTTCTTTATTTATCGCTGTATTACGGGCGTTCCCTGGTCTGTTTGCACACATTCTATATTCCGCGTTCGTTAATAGCTTTCTTCTTCCACTGGGTGCTGTGCAGGTGAACGCATTTGAGCGGCTTGGAACGGGTAATCACTTCCTATCTCGAGTCCTGTGATTCACATGTGCTGGTACCAAATGAATGACTGTACCTCTGACTAACAGCTGAGCAAGTCCTTCTTCATATTAAGTTGACAACTTTCTGTTTTTCCCCTCCTGCAACCCCCCATTTCGCTATCTCTGTTTCTCTCTCAGACACACACACACACACACACACACACACACACACACACAAGACATGAAGACTCTCGCCAACACAACCTCTCAAACCCCCTAGCATCCAGTGAGATACAACACCACCATCACAGACACACTGGACCACTTTGAAACACGAGACACGGCTCAAAGTTGAAAAAATGAGCGGTGATGCAGCATAACATAAACATCCCTATCGGCGTGTTATTATGCCTAATGACGGATCCTCTGCTGAGGGTTCATTTGGTTTGATTTGCTGGGAGAAATATCTCCTATAGCCTCTGGTGCTGTTTTGCCGGCATTTCAAGGGCACCGTTTGCATAACAGTAGTTATCTTTAGCCGGGGAACTTTAGATCCTTAATATTTAAGCACGCATTAGCGTGTTAATCCTTTGTGACAGCACTTCAGTCGCGGTCACAGTCACATTTCCTCCCGGCTCGGAGATATGCCCGTGTCCCTCCAGCAACAGTCACTCTGGCATTCACTCGGAATATGTTGCTCTGGCAACTGGAACGCTTAGAACACACGTGAACCATTTCAACATTGTCGCCTGCGAAACAGAACCACACTTTTGCACTAGAAAAAGAACAAGTATATATATATATATGACGATGCCTGGGCTCGTTCGAATTTGACAGCAATGTTTATTCTGTGCCTTTATTGCAATCTGGTTTTAGTTGCAGGATATTTTACAGTAGCCAAGGCCAGGCTGGCAGAGTTGTTTTTGATTTAATAGATTTTTGAACTGATCATAATAATGTCCATCTACATAATGTCTAAATTGCTACATTCCAAAGAAGGTGACAGAAACATATTAACTTCTGTTCCCAACAAGTATTGGAACACCAGGGTCACACACACACACACACACACACAATCTGACAACCTCATTATAAATCCGTACTGTGTTAGAGAGCAACAACAGATGTTGAGCATTTTATTTCCTCTAGTTTGTCAGTTTGCTGAACACACCTCTTTAACACTTATGTTTCTAAATATAAACGAACAGTAAAAACCCAGGCAGTTTTAATGTATACAGTAGAAAAATAATCTGCAACGCTACAAGCACAAATATATAAAACAAAGCACTCAATTTCTTTAGTCAATATTTGCACTCATTATAAAAAGACAAGATAGTGAGAGCACTTGAAAAACAGCAGCAATTATGAAGCATTATCTTGTCTACTACAGAAACCGGTAGACTCAGAGATCGCATGTTCGGCAATGACGACAATGACAATATGATCGCTATCACACACCAAAAATACACACATCCAATGAGACAGACAGACATACACGCACAGACTCATATACGAAAAATGTTAATGGACATACGCCCCCTGGTGGTAAAGCATGGCATAACAGACAATGCGTCCGACTGAGATGATGTGAATTGACTACCCAGTATGCTGAGGAGATAACAGTGGACATATCGGTCTCGGCCATAGCAACAGATCTCCGACCAGTCTTACAGTGATTGTCCCTGCAAGGATTCTTTGTCAAGAGTCAGTTTATTGCCGGTCCTACGTCTTCTATTTTTTGTCAGTGCAAATGTTGGCCAGTGTTTTGAACTTTGACCCGAGTGAATTCAGGAAGTCCAGATTGTCCTGGTCGCCAAAGTCACTGCAGCACCCCACTGAGCCGGCCAGTGACCCTTCGCCCTCGTATCCGTAGGCCCGGACTGTGTCAGGCGCGTAACGCTCCTCCGACGCTCCCCCTAGATAGTCCAGCTTCTGTAGGACACAGAGAAACAAGTGCCGACACAGGTTACTGAAGGTCTTACAAATCCTTGGCAGGAATAACAAAGAGACTGATAAACGTGAACTATTTCACTTCTATTTCCCTCAATCATTTTGTTCTCGTGTTTACCTTGCCCAGATAGAATCCATTGGTCTTCCAGGTGTGCTGGGTGGAGAGAGTGGAGGAGTGGGTCTGTTTAAGTAAAGTGCCGTTTAAGTTTGAGTAGAAGTCCCCGGTGCCGTTCTGTCCACCGTAGACGTCTTGTCTGCTCTTGGTCAGATACATGCTTTCCCGGTTATTGAGCGTATTCTGAGTAAACAGATGGCCTGCACCAGAGGACCCCATCCCATTCTGGTCCAAAGCACCCACACCCATCGCATTCTGGTCCATGGCACCCATAAGGCCTCCTGCTTTCACAGAGCCGTCCATTGTATCAGAAAACATCAGGTTTGCAGATTTCTGTCGGTGAACAACGAAAAAGGTGAGGATAATGACATAAACGCACGCACGCGCACACACACACAAACACACACACACCAAGTCTGGGCAAACACAAATACACGGAACACACATAGATATGCCCAGAACATTGAACAAGAACATCCACTTACAAAATGTGTTCTTTACCAATATTATAAATACTGAAGGTCTATTGATTGAAATAGTATCCAAATTGCTATGTTTTCCTTGGCCTCTATGAGGCGTAATTGTATAAAGTGATTTCAGAAGACCGTAGTTACCCTTGGGCTATTGTACTGTCTGACCAAAAGGGAACATACACACACAGACACACACACAGACACACACACACACACACACACACACACACACAGACAAAGGCACAAGGAAAGCTAATCTCACCACTTCCTCTCCGGGAGCCTCTGTGTTCGATTTCAGCAGCATGCCGCCACCAGAATCATCCAAATAGATTTTATCTGCCTTAGTAGTGCAGTGAAACACACACAACAGACCTGGAAAGAGGAAGTAAACGTGTTACTGGAAGTAAAGATGCAGTCAAATGACAAAGTACACACGTATATTGTATATAATGCGGGAAAGGGGATTGAGATGTTATTTGTGACAAAATGAATGTTAATTATAAAAATGTGTGCGCGTGCGTGCGTGCGTGTGCGTGTGCGTGCGCGTGCGTGTGCGTGTGTGTGTGTGCGTGTGTGTCTGTGTGTGTGCGCGAGCGCGTGCGTGTGCGCGTGCGCGTGTGCGTGTGCGTGTGTGTGTAACCAGTTGTACTCACAGAGCAGGAAGAGCAACAGGGAGGCCAGTAGCATGGCGAGTATGGCCCAGACGCTCACGGAGACGGAGCTCCTCCTGGCCACGCACTCTCCGGCCAGACAGCTACACACCCGGACATTCAGCACCTGGACCCCGCCCTTGTCCTGGAGGTCCGTCACCCGCACAGGGACCTGATACACACCCCGGCCCATATCCACCACCTGCTGCAGCACGGCCGACTCATCTACACCCGGGTGGAGGAAAGGAGGACATGATTGGTGGGAAAGGATGGATGTAGAGACAGAGAGGAGGTGAAGAACAGAGGGAGCGACGGAGGGGAAGACAGATATGCATATCCTTATAAAAACAAGTCATCTGTACAAGTATTACTGTAATCAATTCAACCCGGTAAATATTATAACACACCCTGGGAAGAAAACGTAGTTCTTTTGAAACTTGTACATAACGTTTCCTTTCAGTCTCCCTGTTCGATTATTTAACTTTGCTTCTCACTTTCTCCTTTTTTATACCTCTACTCGCCACTCGACTTCGCGATTGTAAACAAATGTTTTCCACACCAGTGGAGAGAGAGAAAGAGAGAGAGAGAGAGAGGGAAACACGAAAGGGACAGTTAATGAAAGAGTGGGATAATTGTGGTTTAAATCGACAATGAGAGAATAACCATTGGATTGTCCAGGGTTTAGAGAATTCCATTTTGTTTCTACTTCAGTGTCGATATGTCCCTAACAGTCGTCTGTGTGTGTGTGTGTGTGGTTTGGGACAGATGTATTCACATTGCCAGTAAACAGAGGGTGACAAACAGACACACAACAAACGTATACTCTTCACCGCTAATGAGAGTGACATCTCCGTGCTGTCTGACATTTAACTTGACATTTCTACGCTGTGAGGCAGCAGAGGTCTGTATTTGTCTGATACACACATATTCCCAGATTGGAGAAAAAGACTAAAAGACTGACAAAGACAATGAATAGTCAATAGGGTGCTAAAGTGGATGAAGTACGACATCAGTGAGCGTGGCGAGTTCGCTACATTCTTAGCATTACATTGATACCACATTGTGAAAACCAGAACCACGTTTCTACTCACTCTTTATATTTGTCAGCCTCCATTTCCCATCATGCCCCTCTGGCAGTGTAAAGTGGAAGGGGGCGGAGTAGGGTGACAGGTCGGGGTCCTCCGCTCTTACGACAACGGAACCCATGTGCCCCTCGTCCCCCTCGCACATCATCATGTCAGTGCCCGGAACAATCTTCGGGACGTTGTCGTTGACGTCCTCGATCAACAGCGTTACCGTGCCATTCCCAGTCATCATACCTAAGAGCCAGAGGTCAACGGGGTCAGTCTGAGCAGCAGGCACATCGCAGGGGTGTCACATTTCACCCATTACAACATTCATTTATTCATGAGGTCACCTAAAACCTGAAGTCGTTCATCCGTTCTCTCTGTTGTCCACTCAACTATTTTGTTACAACTGGAGTCTATTGTGTTGTTGCTCCTTGCTAGCTCATGGATCTTAGCTCATGGTTGTTTGCTAGCTCATGGATCTTAGCTCATGGTTGTTTGCTAGCTCATGGATCTTAGCTAATGTTTGTTTGCTAGCTCATGGATCTTAGCTCATGGTTGTTTGCTAGCTCATGGTTCTTAGCTCATGGTTGTTTGCTAGCTCATGGATCTTAGCTCATGGTTGTTTGCTAGCTCATGGATCTTAGCTCATGGTTGTTTGCTAGCTCATGGATCTTAGCTAATGTTTGTTTGCTAGCTCATGGATCTTAGCTCATGGTTGTTTGCTAGCTCATGGATCTTAGCTCATGGTTGTTTGCTAGCTCATGGATCTTAGCTCATGGTTGTTTGCTAGCTCATGGATCTTAGCTCATGGTTGTTTGCTAGCTCATGGATCTTAGCTCATGGTTGTTTGCTAGCTCATGGATCTTAGCTCATGGTTGTTTGCTAGCTCATGGATCTTAGCTCATGGTTGTTTGCTAGCTCATGGATCTTAGCTCAGGATGTTTGCTAGCTCATGGACCTTTGCTAGCTCATGGATGTTTTTTATTGCGAAACATAACAATGTACTAAATTGTCCCCACCAATATTTTAGCGAACTAAGTTTGTGAAGCGATTTGGGTCAATTCCGACCGCAGTGCCAGGAGGACGGTACTAGAAACGCCGTAATTTGATTGGCTAAAAAACCTAGGGGAGGGGAGTTATCTGACACGCTATAAGTACACAGGAGAGTGACTGAAGACAACGGTATAGTTACCAGTGCTTTCTGTTAATACATACCCCATATGTTAGAATCTTGCAGTCACAATAAACAGTGGAAATGTTTCCTGTGTATATTTTGCTTATGTAATGTGGCCTATTTGGGATATCCCATTAGTAGGGGCGGAGTAGTGGCACCACCAGGGTCGCTACAATATATTGAATCTGACAAACAGCATTACCATCTAAAAGTTGAACGCCAGGTACTACATAATGATTTTTGTCTGCACATGGATAGGCCTATGCTAGTTAAACTTTAGTGTAGTATAAAAGCAACAGGCTATTGTCTCAACTAAACGCAAAAATAATCACATTATTCTCAGTAAAAGTTCACTTGCCCGAGGGGGGGGGAGATGTCCCCACCAAAGCTGAGACCAAACCTACGCCTTTGGTGCCTCATATCCATAGATGCAATGGTACTAATAATTGGCATAATTTATTTCGGTGTTTCGGTTTTCGGTCTTGGTTTCCTCTTTTTCGGTTTTCGGTTTCGGCCAAGAATTGTCATTTCGGTGCATCCCTAGTCATTTTAGTGAGCCACTACACGGGATTATGCGGGAGAAAGGCGAAAACTGAAAACAGTGGCATGACACCAGTGAGTTAGCGGAGCTGAAACCCATGAGTTGAGTTTGCATGGTGCTTCTTCAACGGGCTTAACAAGGAAAGCTAAGATATTGCTGTTTCAATGGAAGTTCTCTAATGAGCTTCTCTAATTAGGCTTCACATTTCCTCTCGACTCAATACTCACTCTTATCCACAGCTTTGACTTGAATGGTGTAGGCTCCGTTGGTAACTAGAGTAGACTCCCGGTCGATGGTGTTAGCCACTGTTAGCTCTCCTGTAGTCTCACCTATATTTATCCACGAGCCAGGGTCAGACACTTTGTAGTATCTACACACAAACAAGTGCATATACAGAGAGAGAGATGGTGTCATTAGGTTATGTGGGGGACAGATGGTCATTAGGTTATGTGGGGGACAGATGGTCATTAGGTTATGTGGGGGGACAGTTGGTCATTAGGTTATTTGGGGGGACAGTTGGTCATTAGGTTATTTGGGGGACAGTTGGTCATTAGGTTATTTGGGGGACAGTTGGTCATTAGGTTATTTGGGGGGACAGTTGGTCATTAGGTTATGTGGGGTACAGTTGGTCATTAGGATATGTGGGGGACAGTTGGTCATTGGGTTATGTGGGGGACAGTTGGTCATTAGGTTATGTGGGGGGACAGTTGGTCATTAGGTTATTTGGGGGACAGTTGGTCATTAGGTTATGTGGGGGACAGTTGGTCATTAGGTTATGTGGTGGGACAGTTGGTCATTAGGTTATGTGGGGGACAGTTGGTCATTAGGTTATGTGGTGGGACAGTTGGTCATTAGGTTATGTGGGGGGACAGTTGGTCATTAGGTTATGTGGGGGACAGTTGGTCATTAGGATATGTGGGGGACAGTTGGTCATTAGGTTATGTGGGGGACAGTTGGTCATTAGGTTATGTGGGGGGACAGTTGGTCATTAGGTTATTTGGGGGACAGTTGGTCATTAGGTTATTTGGGGGACAGTTGGTCATTAGGTTATGTGGGTGGACAGTTGGTCATTAGGTTATGTGGGGTACAGTTGGTCATTAGGATATGTGGGGACAGTTGGTCATTGGGTTATGTGGAGGACAGTTGGTCATTAGGTTATGTGGGGGACAGTTGGTCATTAGGTTATTTGGGGGACAGTTGGTCATTAGGTTATTTGGGGGACAGTTGGTCATTAGGTTATGTGGGGTACAGTTGGTCATTAGGATATGTGGGGACAGTTGGTCATTGGGTTATGTGGGGGGACAGTTGGTCAGTAGGTTATTTGGGGGACAGTTGGTCATTAGGTTATTTGGGGGACAGTTGGTCATTAGGTTATGTGGGGTACAGTTGGTCATTAGGATATGTGGGGGACAGTTGGTGGTCAGTTGGGGTTATGTGGGGGACAGTTGGTCATTAGGTTATGTGGGGGACAGTTGGTCATTAGGTTATGTGGTGGGACAGTTGGTCATTAGGTTATTTGGGGGACAGTTGGTCATTAGGTTATGTGGGGGACAGTTGGTCATTAGGTTATGTGGGTGACAGTTGGTCATTAGGTTATGTGGGTGGACAGTTGGTCATTAGGTTATTTGTGGGTGGACAGTTGGTCATTAGGTTATTTGGGGGACAGTTGGTCATTAGGTTATGTGGGGGACAGTTGGTCATTAGGTTATGTGGGGGACAGTTGGTCATTAGGTTATGTGGGGGACAGTTGGTCATTAGGTTATTTGGGGGACAGTTGGTCATTAGGTTATTTGGGGGACAGTTGGTCATTAGGTTATGTGGGTGGACAGTTGGTCATTAGGTTATGTGGGGGGACAGATGGTCATTAGGTTATGTGGGGGACAGTTGGTCATTAGGTTATGTGGGGGGACAGTTGGTCATTAGGTTATTTGGGGGGACAGTTGGTCATTAGGTTATTTGGGGGGACAGTTGGTCATTAGGTTATGTGGGGGACAGATGGTCATTAGGTTATGTGGGGACAGTTGGTCATTAGGTTATGTGGGTGGACAGTTGGTCATTAGGTTATTTGGGGGACAGTTGGTCATTAGGTTATGTGGGGGGGACAGTTGGTCATTAGGTTATGTGGGTGACAGTTGGTCATTAGGTTAGTTGTGGGTGGACAGTTGGTCATTAGGTTATTTGGGGGACAGTTGGTCATTAGGTTATTTGGGGGACGGTTGGTCATTAGGTTATGTGGGGGGACAGTTGGTCATTAGGTTATGTGGGGGACAGTTGGTCATT